>JAKSZP010001483.1:0-160021 GCA_022478985.1 Massospora cicadina | reverse complement strand
ACTTTTTTGTTTTCCTGACGTTGGACGAATTTTTTGTGGTGCAGATAAGTTCAGTGCACCATCAAGCGGGGCAAAAAAAATTTTCAGTTGGGATAGGTCCCAAGTCAGTTTTGACCAGAGCTTGGGTGCAGCAATTGGGTGAGATCGAATCTCCCATCAGATCCTCAGATTGAGTGGCCCACTCAGCATGGACCTCCTAATCTGATTGGGTGATGGATTCTGAGTCGCTTCCACCATGAAGGTCTCCATGTCCTCCTGGTGTTGTGAGTGTGGGATGGTGGTGGTGGCCTTGGCCGCTTCCTTGTCCACGGCCCTATGGGCCTGCTTGGCCTTCTTCCACTCCTGCGGGGAGATGGGCTTTACCAATAGGTAGCAGCCTTGTTCTCCCCACGGGAAAGCCTCCTTGGTGCTTGCGGTTGGTTCGTAGTGCGCCTCTCCGCTGGCCATGGCCACCGAGGGGTGCTCTTGGAATGTGAGCCCTCCTTTTTGGGGCATGCGTGCGCCTTATGGCCAAACGCGTCACAGTGGGTGCAGATGGGGGGCGCGCTGTCCACAGTTACCCGGAAAGGGTGGGTGATATGCTTGCAATATCAATAAAAGTGGAGCGCGGGATCTGGGTTAGGTCCTTCACAATCTCCTCAGTTGGGGTCAGAACTGCGATGGCTTTGCCGGTGCACAGGTGTGGCATCAGCATGCAACGTTGCATTTTGAAAGATTGTATTTCGCCATATATGGCGAACCATCTTTCAGGTGTTGCTCCAAAATGTCACGTTTTACCGTAGTAGGCAAAAAGTCAAACGTGAGGAAAATTTGGTTTGATTTTGTCCATCTGGTGCGTTTGGTTTCAACGACCCATTGCCCTTCGGGGAGGTCAACCACTATGTGCACCGCTGCAGCCTCATCTGCTGCTATTTTGCTTTTGAAACCTAGGTCCAGCCAACTGCATGACATGGAGTGAGGTGCAACGTACACCGCGGTTGGGAAAATTTTGTGTACATCTTCACAAAATTTTTCCCATAAGGCCATTTTTTGGATGTCCAGATACACACAGACTCCGAATTCCACCGACGAAAGTGGCTGGGAGTGTGGCGTGTTGATGTACTGGTTGCATCGTGCTTGCCACACGAGTATCTCCGGGAAATTGTGACCGCCAGTTTTTTGAGATTTTTTTCTATTCTGCCAGATTCTCCGGGGCGTTTTTAAATGTTAGAGGCCGCGGGCCTTCCGCCTGCTCCTCTTGCCTTGCTTGTTTAACTGCTCCCAGACATGGGCGCAGACTAATCTCCTCTGTGAGATTATCAAACTAGATTAGTCTTGAATTGAATAGGTTGCAAAAGTGTTTGCAACGAGAAAGAAAAGTCCATGTTGCATCAATGTTGTTTTGATAAATATTCTACCTAACACTCTAGGTCAGTTGCCTATGTGGAGCTGAAAATGGCGTTGGACGCTGTGCTTAAAAAACAAGATGAGCTTCTCCAGGAGGTTTACTGGAATAAGCTGCTACCCTTCAATTTTGAGGGGAATATTCATGGGTTCTTTAAGCAATTTGAAATTGCAACTGAAGGAGTCTCAAATTGATGGAGAGAAAAACTGTTGATTTCTTTCTTATATGTCAGAAGAGCTGATTAAGTCAGCTGTTATCTTTCAGGCAGTTCCATTACATACCAAGAAGTTAAAAAGATGGTGCTGCAGTTGTTTAGCGGAACTGCAAAGATGCTTCAGCGAAAGGCCAAGTTTTTGACCATCAGAATTCAGCGGAATGAGACCCTCACCGCGTTTGCTGAGCTATTTATGGCGGAAACTCACATGCTGATTAGGGCCAGAATTTTAGCCAAATCTGGCATGTGTATTGCAATAACTTCTGCTGTGAAGCTATACCATGAGTTACATAATGTTATGACCCCACTGTTGGATGAAGATATACCTTTGCTTAAAATTATTCAGTTTTTGTGCCATATATCAGCCAACTTCCCTCCACCTAATACCAAGCGGAATTCTTCTGCTCAACTGCCAAATCACCTTACTTGGGGAACTATGTCAGTCCAGTTCAGATTCCACCAAGTTACCCTCAACAGTTAAACATCCGCCCATATCTGCTTATCATCCCTGGCCCAACTATCGCCCTAAACCTGTTTATGCTGATCATTTCCAGCCCAAATCCCAATGTGTCTTGTTTCATATTAATCAGAGATGTGGGCCCTATGGGGTCAGCTGTTTCAAATGCAGTTGACAGAGGCATGGCATGGTGGTGCCCCAATCAACAGTTCTCTTGAGTACAGCCAGAACATTACTGCCAGGGAAAGTCAGAGAGGAGTAGAAATGGGATTCTCTGCCTCCTCTATACCAAACCAAAACGTTCTATCTGAACCCATTTTAAAATATTCAGTGGAACTTCCCTTGCACAATGAATCAGTTTTATATCAGCATCCAGTTGGGGGGTGCATGTTTTGACACAAGTGCAGGCTGCGGCTATGGTGGAAGAGGGGTCCCAGATGCAGGTAAAGCCATATGCTTTCAAAATTTTCAACCAAGTTTTCCCTGAAAACTTAGACCCCTCCTCAGATGCACCTTTCTTGCGAGCATTAAGCGTCGCTCTTCCAGTCAAAACTATTATAAAGCAATACCCCAGAATTGGTGAGTGGATTTAATGTTTCCTTGAAATCAGGGACTCCTTAAATGCCCATCTTTTAGAGAGTCAAGATGCGTCTTACTCTGAATGTACTTACTGCAACCTGGTTGTAGCTAAGACCCGATTTTATTCCATAATAGATACTGGTTACCCCATCAATATAGTCTCCACCAAATTGGTGGCCAGGTTGACATCAAAACCAGATGTGGAACACCAGATGGTATATGGCACTGATGGAGCAGAAAAATGATCTCTGAGGGAGCATATATACACTTCCGTTGCAGTTTAATTATTTTGTCATGGTAGCCCAACCTATAGTGTTACCAAATAGCAATTAAGATCTGTTAATTGAAACTGCCTTTTTGCAACACTATGGGGCTGTCATTGATACTATGGACGAGACTTTTTTGAAATTTTGGGTCAGCGAATCCCAATTCACTTCACCTC
This sequence comes from Massospora cicadina, assembly GCA_022478985.1. NCBI lineage: Eukaryota > Fungi > Entomophthoromycota > Entomophthoromycetes > Entomophthorales > Entomophthoraceae > Massospora > Massospora cicadina. Next base: position 156,945 of record JAKSZP010001483.1, on the reverse strand, counting down.
TGTGGAGTTCCAAATGATTCAGTGTATATGGGGAATATCAATTTGGCTAATAGCGACAGAGTAATCCCTGTGCATTACCATCAGTGAAGGGAAAAACTTAGGCCCTTCCCCAACAGGTTTATGAATATCAAGGGGCCGCTCAGAGCTGCTGGACATATATCTATTCCATCCAAGCATCAAATTATTGTGAACACTGACTTAGTGATTAGAGTTCAAGACGGACTGTATGGGGAAGTTATTGGGCTGTATTTGCAATCACGGTTTGAGCCCCATATGGTCTCAGGCATTATATTACCAGGGCAAGGGGAGACCAAAGTTTTGCTTGCAAATCTACAAAAAGTACCACTGCAAATCCGCCACCACCCAATAGTGGCGTATTTACATTTAATCCCCATTGAGGAGGTTCTTTCAGTTCATGAGTTTGGGTCATTGGAGGAATTTGGTCTGCCTTTTGAACCACAGCTCAATGTAATGGTAGTTGTATCATGTGATGAATTTTTTAGCTGTTAAACCACAGAAGGATTGGGCAATTGCTTTATTTCAAATTGTTTAAAGAGATTTTTGCTGTTGACGACCATGATTAGGATGTGTGTGGGGGGTGGTTCATAGGTTGTCTCTGGAGATCATCCTCCCATCACTTTAAGGCTGATCTCCCAATCAAGGGTGGCAGAGGAAGTAGTAACTGAGGAAATTGATAAGCTACTAGCGCAAGGGTTGTTTGAACCATCAAAGAGTCCATGGGCTTCTTCTGTTCTTAATGTAATAAAGAAGGATGAATACTAACCTTGTAGTAATTATCTACTGAAAGCTCAACAGCATCACCAAAGAGACTCATATCCCTTATTGCAGATTGACAATACTTTGGATTGGCTAGGGGGAGTTTGTTTCTTCTCAGCAATGGAACTGATCTCAGGCTAGTGGCAAAATTAAGTTGCCACTGGTGGAGCAGGAGAAGTGCGTTGTAATCACATCCAAAGATCTTTTCCAACCAACCCAGATGCCACAAGGGCTGTGTAATGCCCCAGCTACATTTCAATGGGCGATGGACACTATTCTCGGGGACCTAAAGCTGTCATGTGTCCTTGTATACCTTATGACATTAATGTTTTCTCCCAAACCTTCTCTGAACACCTTGACCATTTGAAAGCTTTATTCCGCTGGCTTGCTGAGGCCAACTTCAGGATCAAACCCTGAAAATGCCATTTCTTTAATGACCAGTTGGAGTATCTGAGGGTTTGTGGTTGATGCCTGTAAAAATTTACTTAAGAAGTTGATTATCAGTCATCAACCCAGTAACCTTTTTACTGCACAGGTTTAATTTCCTTATGCACCTTGTGTTGTAAAGAATATATTATCCGATAATAGTATGGAGACTATTATCCATAGTTGAGTTAGAGCTATTATCAGGCCCAACGCTTTGGCCAGTACTTCCAATTAAATACTTCAAGTCATATTCATAGGGATTTGTTCCCTTTATTACTGTCCACTCGATCTTCATCAAGATCATCTGATGACAGTCTCCTTCAGCCCAATACACAGTCGGCAGCTATCCCCTAGTTGTGGTTCCCTTCATCTCTAGATCCCCAATCAGATCTCTACTCTTCTCTCTGAGAGGCTACCAATTATTGCCTTCTGCAATAATATCCTTAAGATGGAACTTCACACTGGATGCTGATAGTCTAACTATAACAAATCTACAATAAAACTAATAATGTTTTTTGTAGTAATGGTTTTTTTTATTATAGTGAATCCTAGGGAATTTATAGGGGATCTGGCTATCTAACCCTCAGTTGACACCTCTTTGATGAAACAGCAGTTATTGCCATTAAATCACCCTTCCTCATCTTGGCAGCAATGGTCTTCTCCATCCTGTCTAGGATTCCGTCGTTGGACATTCTCAAGACCTCAAACGGAAAGAGTTGGAAATGTGTCCCTACTGTTTTCCTCTCAATCCAAGCGAACCAACAATAATTATTTAGAGACCTGCTTAGGTAATGTGACTTTTTACCCATTATGGTAGGTCACTTCACCAACCGATCAATTTGCTAGTTGCAGGTGGCATCACTCGCCTCACAACTCACTACTCATTCCCAATCAGTCAGTGATGAAATCTGACTGATCCCAATCAGTACACCTCATAGTTAATCACTATCAGATGCCCTTATTTTGTTGGCCACTCCACACAATGAGATATTAGGTATTCATCTGGATTGATCCCCAAAGAATACAACCAGGCAATTATCCTAAAATCCCATGAATGTAGTTTCATTTAAAATTCAGGCTAACTGATTTCTGATTCACTTCGCTTTAGGGAATTTTCCTCTAGTAACAACAGGTAATCTAGCATGCTGGGAATATGGGCAAAAATCCCAACAAATCCCCCTTCTTGCCTAGATTTCCAGCGAGAAAAGGACTGGGGCATGGGAACACCGCTTCGACACCTGGTCAAATACTTCATTAGTTCAAGCAGAGTACAATCATCAATACTCAACGCTGCTTGGGATGACCTTCAGCACATGGCATTTCTCCTCTTCTCCTCTGTACCGCCTACTCAGATCGCGGTCCCCATGACCTCTTGTCATGCCAGGCTGATCGATTTGCTCATGATGATATTATTCCCAGGATCCAGTTTCCCCCTGTCAGGGTATTTGACCCGCTGTCATATTCAGGATTCTTGGTCTGGCATCCTTGAATTCCTGATTCTCTCCTCATCCTAGACAAAAGACTCTTGCCATCGATGTTCTGTTCATGGCTTGATTAAAAATACTTATTTCTTATTCGCCCTCATTATTTCGCTCATAACCTCTTAGCTGTAAGTCATTCTTAATTCTTCCCTAAGAAAGCTTATTTTATTAATTTTTGAAATTAATTTCCCAAAATTGGAGCCTAATGGATTATAGAGTTTATAATGTCAACTTCTATATAAGTCTGACATCCCCCTTTATTCCTGCTCATATGTCAAACTCAGAATACGCTACCAACAGCTTCTTAACAGCTTGTCAGATCAGGACCTCCGCCTCTTCCCGCAAATGAGTCAGGATGCTCGATGGAACCTCTTCTATGGTCCCTCCAGGACTCATACGCCTAGTCTAGCGCAAGCAGCTAGTCCTTCCATCAAATTACTGGAAACGGTAACCAATCCCTCTGAAACCAGGTGTGCCATCATTTCGAACAACTCTCAGCTGAATCTTCACTTGCAGTTGATCCCTGAGTTGGACTTCAAAACCCTACTGGATTTGGCTCCTTTCACTGATGCTCCAAACATCATCATCGATGCTCCAGAGGTCATGCCAGTCACTTTGGATTGTTTGTTCTTGGCTGGGTCAGACTTGCTCCCTGAGTTCCTCTTCTGACTTGGTCAATTCCACAAACCCGCTGTGCTGGTTTCTGAGCTTTCAATCAGGAACAGCATATATTTTGAGCTCCCCTACGCTGAACTTTGGGTGCAAGTCACTGATGTATTGACATTAGCGCTGAATACCTCTGATCTGGACAACCTTCTGGATTGGGATACTGCCACTTATGTTCTCCACTTTGCTGGCCAAGTTCTTCGAAGTTGGTTGATGAAGCTTCCAGCCTTGCTTGGCTTCCATCAGTCATTAAGCTTCAGCTTCTGCAAAGCCCATAGTCATTGTTTACAAGATGCAATCTGTTCTTTACACAACTACCTCTTCTCTAAAGCTTCTAATCGCTATCTTCTGTTGATGGCGTTAATTGGGGGCATGATTTGACAACCCCCATTGAGTATTCCTTCTTCGCTGCCAGCACAAATGTCCAGTGTTCTTGATGAGGCCCATCAGCAGGCACTCAAGAAAAATCTTCCAGCGCCAGTGCCCTATTGGGATTACTAAGGGTTATTTGTCAATTGCCTCTTCCTATATTGCTGTTTTCCTCTCCTCTCTGGGGTTTCGCAATTGGCTTCTTCTGACATATCAATTTCCCTTCCCTATTCGCGTTTTTCAAGGCTCGGCGTCCACTCAAAGAGCATGGTTTCATGTAGGTCTTGCCCTTGCAAGTGTCCAATCGCATATCTTTTTTTTTAGTACTAGATGGTCCCAACCCAAGGGGGATTCATTGATGTGTCCAATCACATATCAGTTTTGATGGGCTATTTCTTTCTACTGCGATCCATCCTCCCTCCCCAAGAGGCAACATAGGTGGAATCATCCCCATACTGAGGACAATCAAAAAAATAAAATTATAAAAAAAATATTGGCTTTTTTTCTATGCATTTAAATTTTTCCCCCAATATCTTTTATCAATTTTGTTATTTTTATTCTCTCTCTCTTTTTTTCCATGGGACTTGACCTTGTTTCAGTTCAGAGGTCCATCTTTTCCCGCAAACTGGATCCTGGGCACTTAAACCTACCAGTTTTCTATTTTTCAGAGGTCCTTTTTTGGACTTAACCATCAAGATTGGGTCAAAGGTCCTTTTTTTGACTTGACCTAATCATCAGGACATGACCAACTTAATGGTTCATCAGTCCTTTAAAAACTCTTTTATTTTTTCTTTGATCCAACGCTTTAGATACTTAGCGTGGACTCAATTTACTACTCTTCCATCCAAGAGATTCTTAATGGAATAAGCATCAGTCATTGTCTTGGCGATTATTTTGAATGGACCTGACCATAATGCATCCAATTTGTTTCTTTGTCTGAAACCATGCATATTGCAATAGGCGACTCCTTCTCCTATTCGATATTCTTCTAATGGTGGTCAGGAATTTCATCCGTCAATTTAGCTTGTATCCTTTTCTTCAAGGTTGAATTGAATGCTTGCAATTGCATATCAATCAAGATACTCATCAGTCGGTTTAAAATATTGTTTGGTACTCATCCCTGACATAGGTTCTATCACCAGATATGATATCGTGACAATGCAGCCTTCCTCCTGTATAGTAATTCAAATGGCGTTTTTCCTGTTGCTGTATGATGACTGATGTTGTAGGCGAATGTCACCAAACTCAGGTATGTTCCTCAAGCAGAAGTTATCCCTGCAACTAGCTTCCTCAGCGTCATGGCCAGCGTCCCATTGACCCATTCTACCAGTCCGTTCATCTCCAGCTGGTATGGTACTGACATGACTCCCCAGATCCCCATTATTTCATTTAGCCTTAGGATCACATGAGACGTGAAGTTGGTCCCATTGTCACTCAGTAGGACTTGTGGACATCCATGCCAGTATACTACTTGATCCAGGATGAATCACGCAGTACTGGTAGTGTCAACTCTAGTTAGGGCTTTTGTTTTGACACATCTCATCAGATGGTCGAATGCTACTATGATGTATTTGACTCCTCCTGTGCTCAACACCAGCGGTCCCATCACATCAATGGATACTGTGTGCCATGCAAATCCAGGTCATACCAGTCAGTATCCAGTTGTATTCTTGTGTGGTTTATGCAGCTGGCACTCCACGCAACAAGCTAGATAATCTATGACATTGTAGTTGATCGATTCCCAGTAATAATACTGGCAAGTATGGTCGGTTGTTTTCCTCAGGCCTCCATGCCTGACAACCTTGTGAGCTGCTTGAACTATTGCTGCTCTTTCTGACAGTTTTGGAAATGATAATCATTTCCTGTTTATTGTCTTGAATACTTTTCCATCCATGATCTTGGTGTAATCTATCACTTTTTGAAGCGCACCTTGGATTTCATGAGGCTCATCCTCAATTCTTCCTTCAACCATTCTCTGGAATAGATCATCCACATGCGGATATACCCACTGGACCATTGGTAACCGTGATAAGCCATCCATGTTCTGGTGAGAAGCCCCGCTTGGTGAATGATCTCTTAATTTTAATCCTGAAGCTTAAGTGCCCATTGGGCCAGTCATCCTTTAGATTTCCATAAATTGTGCAGCCAATGCAGCGAAGAGTGGTCCATCACCACCTTAAAGTGCATTCTGTGGACATACACCCAAAACTGCTTACAGGCGTAAATGACTGCAAGGCATTCACGCTCAGTCACAGTGTAATTCCTCTCAGCAGCTGAGAATGTCTGGCTCACATATGCCACCAGATGTTCGTCCCCAAGTTCATCTACTTGGCTTAGTATGGCGCCAATCGCCATCAATAAAGCATTGGTTTGAATGATAAACTCCCAATCAAAATTTGGATATTTCAGAATTGGCGAATTTATCAGATACTGGCATAACTCATCGAAAGAGTCCTGGGCCTCTTCATTCCATATGAATCCTTTTTTCAGATCTTTAGTAAATGATAAAAAGGCTCAGTTATTTGGGCAAAGTCCCAAATAAATCTTCTGTAGTATCTGACCATCCCAAGGAATATTAGGATGTCTCAGACACTTTTTGGCACAGACATGCGCTCTATAGCTGCTACCTTCTGGGGTTACAGCTGCAATCCGTTTGCATTAATCACAAATCCCAGGTATTCCAGCTCCTTCTTGAAGAAGTGGCACTTCTGTGGCTTGATCTTCGGGTTAGCCACGGACAGTCTCTTAAAAACTTCTTCCATGTGATAAAGGTGATCAGTAAATTTTCTACTGAACACATTGATAGCATCCAGATATACCTGGACGCACAACAACTTCAGGTCGCTCAATATCGCGTCCATGGCCCTCTGAAATGTCACAGGTGCATTACAAAGACCCTGGGGCATCCTAGTCGGCTGGTATAACCCCTGTAGTGAGCAACAACTTGTAAAAATTTACCTAAGAGTTGATTATTGGTCGTCAACCCAGTAACCTTTTTACTGCACAGGTTCAATTCCCTCATGCACCTCGCGTTGTAAAGAATATTATCCAAAAATAGTATGGAGACTATTATCTGTAGTTGAGCTAGAACTATTTATCAGGCCCAATGATTCAGCCAGTACTTCTGATTAAATACTTCAAGTAATATTCATAGGGGATTTGTTCCCTTTATTACTGTCCACTTGATCTTCATCAAGATCCTCCGATGACAGTCTCCTTTGCTTCCCTTTGTGGGATTTGGATGTCAGACCAGATTGGACTTGAAGCTTCATTTAGAGGCATTAAACGTCACTCCCAGAATCTTCAGGCTATCTACCATATGTGAGGTAGTTATTTTTTTTAGTACTAGATGGTCTGTGAGGTAGTTATTTTGATGTGCTAAATATAGTAGACATCATTTGATGTAAATCACTATAGGGCCAAAGGTCTGCTTGCAAAGTGATTCTTGCATCATAGTCATCTAACACCTTAATTCCAGCCAGGATCCGCGACTCCTGGTAAATTGATCTATGAAGCTTGCAAGAGACTCATTTTTATGGAATTGAATTCCCATAAATTCTTGCTTGCGTTTTGACATATGGGTTGGACTCCCAAACTCCTTCATTATAACTGCTTTAGCCTCAGCATAGGACAAGTTGTCCCCCTCCATGTGGGGTAACACTAGGTTCTGGCAGTCTGTGTCCAAACAGTTCATGACCATTAATGCCTTCTGACGATCCCCATATCCATTCATAGTCATGTTGAATAGTTAAAAACGCTGGGGCGTTATCCCGATGGAATGTGGGAAATTTAGGTGTTGCTCTGAATTCCTCCTAGTCATTTCAGACCAATTCTCTCAGTTCAGCTACTCAGCTCACTTGTGGAGTGACTTCAGGCATCTTTTCCAAAAATAGCATAAAATGCGGGTGGCATATTTCTCAGGGTGTTTGTCTTCCCAAGTATTGTTTGAGGACTTCCCTCTTTGGTATCACTGGACATAGCAGGCTCACATGCACATCTGTGGGCTTTCAAGTACTCTACTTCTTTCATCAACTTCTCAATGTCTGCACCTAACTTTCTCAAATGAACTCAATCCGCTTCACGTTCCATTTTCAGGAATAGGACCTCTCAGATGAGGTCTCCGTCTTTCCTCTTTAATAAGTTTATTTTGCTGAGTAACTTGAACCAGAAGCTGGCTACGTTTTCAACTCCTTCCTCCACCTTAGTTACTCGTTCCTCCAAGGCTGTGAACTCCCAATTGTCTGCAGAGTTTAGGCATTTTGATTCACTGTGGCGATCTCAGTCCACAACTTGCGCATCTCTTCTTTATATGACATAATTGATGGATTCTTCTACTCAACTACCCCTTTAGTGAGCACCAACTTGTTAAAATTTACTTAAGGAGTTGATTATTGGTCATCAACCCAATAAACTTTATACTGCACAGGTTTGATTTCCTTGTGCACCTCGCGTTGTAAAGAATATAATATCTGATAATAGTAAAAACTTTTCACTCTCATTGCAATCACTTTTGAAACTTATTCAATTCAATTCTGATTCTAGTTTGATAATCTCACAGAGGAGATTAGTCTGCGCCCATGTCAGGGAGCAGTTGGGCAAGTAAGGTAAAAGGAGCAGGTTTTAGGCCCACAGCCTCAAACGTTCAAAATGCCCTGGAGAAACTGGCGGAATAGAAAAAAAAAATTTAAAAAAAACTGGCGGTCACTATTTCCTGAATTCTCACTTGGCAAGCGCGATGCAACCAGTACATCAACACGCCACACCCCCATCCACTCTCGTCGGTGGAATATGGAGTCCATGTGTTTCTGAACATCCAACAAACAACTCTATGGGAAAAATTTTATGGGGATGTGCACATTTTTTCCTGACTGCGGTGTACATCGCACCTCACTCCATGTCACATAGTTGGCTGGACCTCGGTTTCAAAAACAAGGAGGCAGCAGACAAAGCTGCTGCAGTGAGCATAGTGATTGACCTCCCCAAAGGGCAATGGGTCACCGAAACCAAACACACCGGATGGACAAAAGCCAACCAAATTTTCCTCACATTTGACTATTTGCCTACTACAGTAAAACGTGCCATTTTGGAGCAACACCTGAAAGATGGTCTCACCGTTTATGGCAAAATAAAATCTTTTGAGATGCAACACTTTATGCTGGTGCCACACCTGTGCACTGGTAAAGCCATCGCAGTTCTGACCCCAACTGAGGAGATTGCGAAGGACCTAACCCAGATCCTACACTCCACATATATCAATATCAAAGGGCATATCACCCACCCTTTCCGGGTAACTGTGGACAGCGCGCCCCCATCTACACCCACTGTGACGTGTTCAGCCATAAGGCACATGCATGCCCCACCAAGGAGGGCATCACATTCCAAGAGCACCCCTCAGCGGCCATGGCCAGCGGAGAGGCGCACTATGAACCAACCACAAGCACCAAAGAGGCTTTCCCATGGGGAACACAAGGCTGCTACCTACTGGTAAAACCTATTTCCCCACAAGAGTGGAAGAAGGCCAAGAAGGCCCGCAGGGCCACGGCCAAGGAAGCGGCCAAAGTCACCACCGCTATCCCACACTCCCAACGCCAGGAGGACATCAAAACCTTCACAGCGGAAGCAACTTGGGAATCCATCAACCAATCAGATTGGGAAACCCATACCAATTGGGCCACCCAATCTGAGGATCTGATGGGCAACTCGATTTCACCCAATCTTTGCTACCAAGCTCCGATCAAAAATGACTTGGTTTCCAACCTACCTGGAAATTTTTTTTGGCCCACTCAATGGTGCACCAAACTCATCTGCACTGTAAAAAATTTGTTCGACATTAGGAAAACAAAAAGCGAAGGCAAAAGCCAACGTGAACCTTTCTGCTAAAATCAACAAAACTACTGATAGCGTTGCTGTAAACACCCATGCTGCCATGAAGGCCTGTGGGGATCTAGAGGAGGCTAGTGGGCCCAGGTGCCCACCCCTCACAACTAAGGTACAATGAGGGAAACCTTCACTTTAGGGATATTGAATATTGCTGGACTCAAGGCCTCGCCGTCCCAGGCTAGGAAACTGAGTTTTTTACAAAAAATTTACCCGTGGATATCCTGGCAACCAGTAGTCTCACTGTCTGCGAGGTTCCAAGGATGCTTGGAAAACCATGCTCCTCCCATCCCTATCCTTTTGGTCAAAGCACTGTGGATTGCTAGTTCAGAAAAACAAATTTTTTCAAATTTTTATCATCAGAATCCTTCCTCAATGGCTGAGTCCTCGTTGTCACTTTCTCGTGGGCTGATGTGGCACATGCTATCATCAACATCTACACCCCAACCTGTGCTTAAGAACGCCAGGAATTTTTCTCATCATTCAAATACCTCCCATTACCCCCAGACCCTTTCATAGTCAGCAATATGAACTGCTGGCTAAACACACCAACAGAACGTTAGCCTTCCTCCTCTCATGCCCCCCAGGGTCACATAGAACTTCACGCTTTAAAGGCCACCCTTGGGTTAATGGATGCGCTGCCGCGGCGAGCCCCGCTGCTCAAAAATATGATGTGACCCCACGTCCACAACGGCCAATCAAGGTTCATGTCCCGCATCAACCTTATCCTTACGCCAGCGAAATTCCAACCCCACATTTCCCACTTCAAGACAATAAAAATGGAATTTTCCGACCACTGACTGGTCTCAATAACCTACCACCTACCTGTCACAGTGGCTAAGGCCCCACATTGGTGCAAACTCCACCCTCCCAAACTTGTGTTGCCAGGATTTTCCACTTGGGTGGAATCAGCAACTTTGGCAGAAGAGTTTGTTACACCATTTTGCATGACCCCATCTCTACATGGTCAACCTTCAAAGAGGATACCATCCGCCACTCTTACCACCTCTCCTTCTGACGCTCATGAGCCACATCGGCGGTTATCTCGCGCGCTCTGGCAGAGTTTGCACACCTGGAGTCCAACATCCCAGCCACAGGATACAACCCTGCATGGGGCTGGAAGTGGGCGGAGGCAGCTGCCCACCTCAACGTGCTCGAAAGGCAACATAAACATCAGGTTTGTGTTCAGTACAGGGCCAAACGCATTACAGAGGGTGACAAGTGCACCGCATATTTTTTAAAAAAAATTTCGCACCATGCCAGAGCGTGGCCTGCACACAGGTGCAAAGATCGGATGATTCCATTGCGGATATGCCAGCCAAAGTGGCAATCAAATTACAAAAGTATTACTCCAAGTCATACCAATATGATCCAATTCAGCTGGCTGAAGTGGCAAAATTTCTTGACTGAACCCACATCTGCACCAGTTCCTGATACCTGAAAATAATGAATTTTATTACTCTGAATGAATTATGGACAGCCATCCGCGGTGAACCAAACCAGAAATGCCCAGGCCCAGATGGCATTCCATATGAATTCTATAAAAAGTACTTCAAATATATATCCCCACTGCTGCTTGCCTCACTTAACCAGAGCTTTCTGGAAATGCGCCTCCTACCAGGAGGACAAGAGGCCTTCACCGTCACACTCTTCAAGAAAGGGGGCAAGCTAGACTTAGCCAACTGGCGCCCCATTTCTTTAACTAACACAGATACAAAAATTTTAACAAAAATCATGGATAACCGTTTAGGGATTGTAACATCTGCCACCATCTCCCCAGAACAATTCAGTTTCATACCCAGAAGGTCAATTTGGGACAATGTGCACTCTGTGGCTAATGCATGCCAGTCCACAGCCTCTGGGGCACTTGTATTCTTGGACCAACAGAAGGCCTATGATAGAGTAAACTGGGAATACCTCAGGGCCTGCCTCCATCAATTCCGCTTACCCCCTCGCTTCATCAACTGGGTGATGCTGCTCACGGAATCAGCAACAATGGCAGTACGTGGCCCTGGCTTCCTAACGGAAGTAGTCCACCCTCAAAGGGGCTTGCGACAAGGGGACCCCCTTAGCCCACTCTTATAAAACTTCAGCCTTGACCCACTACTTCGAAACATGAATGCCCAACTCACTGGGGTCCATGTACCAGGCCAAGCCCCAGTCAAGATGATGGCGTTTGCAGTAGACTGTGTGGTTGGGGTGTCTAATAATAAAGATGCACGCGCACTTGAAGTTCTCATCCAGGAGTATTCCCGGGTAAGTAACGCTGCACTGAATGCTTCCAAAACCGAAATCCTCCTCCTTGGTCAGTATCAAACCTGCTGGGCCCCAGCAACCAGTGCCCAGCCCAGCCCATCTGCTTGCACACGTGCTCGCCCTCCCAACTCACCCCACACCATCCCACTGGTGCTCCTCTCCAAAGTCTGGTTTGGAGCCCACGCCATCCCCTTCTCCCCAAGCTTTTTCAAATCCTTGTATGCCCTGCTGCAAGAATGGCATTTGGTCAGGCCGCCCACCACCAGCACGGCTAGAGGTCATGTTTGGCTCTCATCATCATGGTGGCATGGGCCTGCTTGACTTCAAAGCCCATGCTGCCAAGATTTTGGGCACCTGGATTGTGGCCGTCACTGCCCCTACGCTCTCCTCCCAACACTGGTCCCACATGGCCCGCTCCACAACTCTCGCGCCTTGAGCCTCAACAATCCATCAAACCCTCACTCCCTGATGAAATACCTGGCTTCACACCCATCGGCCACAGGTCCTCAAGGGACTAAAACCCACTACAAACAAATCCTACTCTCCATGCGGAGCGCTGAGTGGAGAATTCATATTAGCGGACACACAGCCCAGATAGGCCGCCCCTCTCCTCAGTTCACACAAGAGGTACAGGGGCTACCCATCCAAGATGGCGTGATCCCCACAAGGCCCCATGTCTATCCAGGGTAGACTACCTGGACATGATGGACATCCCTTACTCCATTGAGACCCAAAAAACTTCCTGGAAATACGCACACCATCCTCTGTTACAGCCTCAAATCTGTTCCCATGTGTGGCGCTGCCTGAGGCGCGTGTACTGTACAGCTGAGCGCTCTAATGCTTTACACTCATCCTGCGTCGTGTGTGGCCAGTATGGAACGCCGTTTCACCGACTGGAGAAGTGTCCTACCTCTAAAGTGATATGGCGCGAAGTTCAACGTCTGCTGGGCCAGGATCAAATGCATCCCTTCATTCTGTCAAGAGATATGTTTGCTTTATTAATGGCCTCCCCCTTCCACCCTCCCTCTGTGCTATGGTGGTTGCAATCGCCAGGTGGACTATCCACACGATTGTCTTGGATGCCATCGCAGGCTCCACCCCCACCCTCCAAGAAGCTGTCCACAGATTCCGGTCTCATTTGGTGGACCACTTTCAGGTGTGGATGTTTGGATACCTCCCACCACATTGCCGACAGCTGGTCTCCTCCTGGTTCCCACATGGTTCATCAAATCAGACCCTTTCCTCCACACATGTTCAATTTTGGCTACGGCCCCTTCACACGTTCCCTCCCCCTCCCCATAAGTGGCGTTCCCGCTGGCAACAAAAGATAGCATCACTTCTCTGGGGTGCCTACCCTGTTACTAGTTTTGTCTCTTTTGGGTCAAATTCAGAAGTGTCCATCCCATGGTCAGCCTTCCTCGCAATAAATTCATTATCTAATAATATTATGGAGACTACTATCCATAGTTGAGTTAGAACTATTATCAGGCCCAACGCTTTGGCCAGTACTTCCAATTAAATACATTAAGTCATATTCATAGGGATTTGTTTCCTTTAATACTGTCCACTCGATTTTATCAAGATCATCTGATGACAGTCTCCTTCAGCCCAATACACAGTCGGCAGCTATCCCCTAGTTGTGGTTCCCTTCATCTCTAGATCCCCACTCAGTTCTCTACTCTTCTCTCTGAGAGGCTACCAACTATTGCCTTCTGCAAGAATATCCTATAGATGGAACTTCACTCTGGATGCTGATAGTCTAACTATAAACAAATCTACAATAAAACTAATAATGTTTTTTGTAGTAATGGTTTTTTTTATTATAGTGAATCCTAGGGAATTTATAGGGGATTCATACATCTAACTCTTGGTTGACACCTCTTTGATGAAACGGCAGCTATTGCCATTAAATCACCCTTCCTCATCTTGGCAACAATGGTCTTCTCCATCCTTTCTAGGATTCCGTCGTTGGACATTCTCAAGACCTCAAACGGAAAGAGTTGGAAATGTGTCCCTAACGTTTTCCTCTCAATCCAAGCAAACCAACCATAATTGGTTAGTGACCTGCTTAGGTAATGTGACTTTTTACCCATTATGGTAGGTCACTTCGCCAACCAATTAATTTGCTAGGTACAGGTGGCATCACTCGCCTCGCAACTCACTACTCATTCCCAGTCAGTCAGTGATGAAATCTGACTGATCCCAATCGGTACACCTGATAGTTAATCACTATCAGATGCCCCTATTTCATTGGCCGCTCTGCCCAATGGGATAATATTAGGTATTCAGCCGGATTGATCCCTGATGGATATGACCAGGTAAATATCTTAAAATCCCCCAAATTAGTTCCTCTAAAATTTGGGTCAACCGATCTCTGATTCACTTCAATTTAGGGAATTTTCCTCTAGTGACACCAAGTAATCTAGCAGGCTGGGAATATGGGCAAAAATCTAAAAAATGCCACAGGGCTGAGACCTCAACCAGCTAAGGTGGAAGCTATATTAAAAAAATGACTAATTTGAACAGCAAGCGGAATATACAGGTCTTTTCTGGAAATGGTTGTATATTACCGGCGCTTCATCCCTAACTTCAGCTGTATTAGGGCCCAATATTTGAGTTATTAAGAAAGGACATCATGTTTGAATGGACAGAATATCAGCAACACGCTTTTGATACACTTCAAAGGGCGTTGATCAGTGTGCCGGTGTTATGCTTTCTCAATTTTAAAAAAGAGTTTTATTGTTCAGATGGATGCATCCCTTTCTGCAGTAGGGGCAGTACTATCCCAAAAAGATATGGAAGGAGAAGAGCACCCTGTAGCATACTGATTCATAGCTTTAATAGCCATGAGCGCAATTATGCTGTGATCAATTGGGAGTGCTTGGTGGTGATCTACGCTTATATGCAATTTTGGGTGTATTTGCATTGGGTAAAATTCAAAGTTGTAACGGATCATGTCTCTTTACATTGGATACAGAATCTTAAAGGGCCTGAAGGGCGTCTGTCCCTATGGGCTCTTAAAATGCAGGCATACAATTTCAAAAATTTTCACCAGCCCAGAGCAAAACACCAAGATGCCAATTGTTATAGAGATTACCCACAGCTGCAGTTATGTCAGATCTGAGTGATATAATGTTTGATAAGATGCTTAGCAGCAAGTATGATGATGAACCGCCTCTTGTCATCAAGATATTGGATGGAATAAGGGCCAATACGTTCCAGAAGAATGGGGAATTGTATAAGCGGATAGGGGACACTACCTTGAATATCCAAGACCTTCCGCCTGCCCAACTATTATCATGAGTGCACATAAGGCCGTTGGCATGGTGGCATTCGCAAGACTTTAGAATTATTGTAGCCTCAGTATTACTGGGAAAGCATGAACTTCAATGTGCTTGATACTATCTCCTCCTGTCACTAGAGCCAAGTGGAAAAGCTGTTCCACCAGAAGACCTCATACCAGTCAGTGAAGCCACACTTTGCTTGGAATACAGTTTCCCTAGATGTTGTCAGGCCTCTTCCAACAGGAGCTAATTGGTCCAAGTACATTTTATTGGTAATTGACCACTTAACCCGGTGGGTTGAAGCCAAGGCAATACGAGACTTAGGGGCAGTCACAGTGGCCAAATTCATAATGGAATGCATTATTCAGCAGCATGGCTGCCCTCAGTTCCTCCTTATTGATAATGAAACTAACTTCACTTCCCACACCTCCCAAAGCTTAATGAGCTAATGGCCATCTGAGGGGTTTTGACAACCCTATATCACCCCGAGTCTAACAGAATGGTGGAGTGGGTCAATGGGACTTTAGTGAACATACTCTGAGAATTAGTAGTAGATTAACCCTCAGTTTGGAGTTTCCTTTGTCCACTGCCATCTTTGCTTATAATATTAGTTATCATTCTGCCATGGGGAGAGTCCCTTTCAATTACTATACAGCTGACACCCTACCCTTCTGTCGCTGCTATACTCCTGTGTAGAAGATACTGGCGGAATGAATCCTAAACGTTATTTGATGACTCTAGCTGACACCTTAATCAAGTTGCAAACCAAATCATACATGTTCAGTTTATCCAAGAAGACTAAGACTCAAGATGCTGATCAGGTACAGCATAGAAGTTTAGCACAGTTCAAAGATGGGGACATGGTTCTATTCCACGATCAACATGGTTTTGGGTGGAAACACAAGTTGGCCAGTATCTGGATTGGGTCATTCAAAGTTATTGAGAAGACAGGTGTCATGAAAGCGACCTTGGGCTCCGGTAGTGTGCCAGGCCAACCAGTATGAAGACTGGTGGCCCTTTGATATTTCGCCTTCATTGGCGTACCAACCCCTATAAGTCCTGCGTCCAACCTACCTACTAACCACAAATGGCTTCGCCTTTAGCCCCAGGCGTCCTCAGCATGTGCCCCAGCAAGTCCTGCCCCCTTACTGGGCGGCTCAGGCACTCCCACGCTGCTCCACCCTCGCGACCCTTCACCAACCCATCTGGGCATGCCCTGGCGAGTCCATCCCCCTTCTTGGGTGGCTATGGCACCTCCCGCGCTGCACCCTGCTAGGGTTAATGGCTATTTAGCTCACCACTGGTAGCCAGCTGGTCAGGTTCCCACTGGTTCCTCATAAGGAGGAGGTATGGGAGCTGGCAGCGCCGGCCACTCCAGGCATGATCACTCGCGTTTTTGAGGATCTCCTATACCATCTTCCCCACTCTAGTGGCTCTTGCTACTTCAAACAAATAGGAAAAGATAGGCAAACATAAGATGTTTATTTAGAGGGAATGAACAACTATTTATACTTCTTTCAGGGCTACTGCACCCAAGTGCTCTTTGGCCAATCATCTGCCGGAAAACTCATCAGCCTCTTGATTCCAAAACCTCTATCAGATCATAAATACTTCATAGCAATTCCCTCTTAGATCCGTTAATCTGATCATTGAATATTAAATTAGGTCAATCCATCCTCAGCATAAGTCGCTGGTCAATTGTATATAAATTTACATATAAATAAGACTTTTGAGAATTCTTGGCATGAGTCGCCGGTGCTCCAAATTGGATTAAGGACCATTTCAGACATGTCATTATGGATTCATCAGCTTTCCGCTAGAAACTCCCACAATGATCTTTCAGATGGCGTTTTGGCAGTGAACGCAGCTTCCGTCAAACCTAAACTCAAACAAATATATAACATTAAATAGTATTGAACTAGGCAATTAGCTGGCAATTACACCTGATTAACAAAAATCCTTAATTCAAATATTATTGGAAGGATTCATCTGGTTAAGATTCTGACAAAAGGTATGGATGCATATACTATTAAGGAGCCCGCTAGTGGTCAGATCATCAACCAATTGCATGCAAAGTTCCTCTGGGCATATAAGCAATAGGAACCTTATCATCCAGTCAAGGGGGCTAGTGTCGCAATTCTAAGACTGGATGATAAGCCCTTTGTCATTATGGCAGAATGAATAGGATCTACCGAGTTTAATATGATTAGTGATTATTTGAGCACCTTGTGATGAGGTGATATTGGGTTGTTGAGAAATCGCCTCAAATTAGGTGATCATAAATTTAACAAATGAAGAGCTGCAGGAACCAATGAGATACAGCGAATTAAATTACTAAGCCATGGAAGCAGTATCATCTGAAGTTGCTACAATATAAGCGAGATGAATTGATTGAGAAAAAGATGTTGTTAGTAGTTTAGAGTAAGCAGAAACAGCAAGAATCCGCTTTATTAATTAAAAGAGAGTTGTGGGAGCGAGTGCTGCATATTTATTTGAAGTTTAAACTGTTGTTTCAAGAATGACGATCATCACTCATTGCTCCTAATTGCTCAGAGGGTTGAACCCTGTATAAAATCCTTCAGCGTATCTCTTGAATACTGCAAATTTTATAACAGCTGCTTCCTTTGCTACTTCCGCTGTTTCAAACCCAAGATCTACCCAACCATGTGGATTATAATGGGCTGTCAAGTACACCTTGTGTGGGAATAATTTTTGTTAGGCTTCCCCGAATTTTTCCCACATTGCCAGAATCTGTGCCCAAAAATATATGTATCCCATGTTCCACTGACAATAACATTTGTGAGTGGGATATTTCCATTTAACTGCAGTCCTTTGATAAAAAGTCCACAAGACCTGCATAGAGCACCACCTCAGGTTTTTTGTTTTACTGTTATTTTCGTTTATTCCAGTATGCTTGGTGCCTTTGTGCAGTGAAGATCCAAGTCTATTACCCTTTACCACATTTTTCAAATTCTGTATTTGTTTATAATTCATGCACATCTCACCTGGTATTGTTTATTAAATTGTTCTGTTTGAATTATGACATTTACTAAAATATATTGTAATTTAAAAACCTTATATTAAATCTTATTCATTTATCTTTTTACATAAAGATAGATGAAAATAACACCCTTTAATATGGGCACCTGACATCTATTTAATAGCTCCTTTGTATGGAAGACCTTTAGTATAACGTCAATTTTCAACTGGTTGAGATGAAGAAGTGTCAGGAAGTTGATATGACTGGATGATATGCTACCCATACCAACAGATCAGAGGGGGAATCAAGATGAATCTCAAGATTTACAGAAAAAGGATATACGAATTATAATCGATTAAAAGGATGACCATTTGGCAAATTGAGAGGATTTATGCTGAGATTCTATACAAATGAGAATTTCTAGAAAAGGTAAGATGAATTGAAGACTACTAAGCCAAGGATGCATTCAGCTTGGGGAACTGAGATATAAAATGTCTCATGGAGTATTGAAAAGGAATCTCTTTTCATGTGTCAAGGAATTGCAGATAAGTCTGCAAACTTATTTTAATAAAAGTCATAATAAGGGGCAATAGCTCCATATGTAAGTTTAGTAAGTTTATAAGTAGAGTTGGCGATCTTTATATTGTCCGATTTGGTTGCTCAGTGGCTAATACCCTGTGTAAACCAACTTGGCGGAATAAAGTCTAAATGCTGAGAATTAACAGTGGTGCTCACTACAGGGGCCACTAGGCGACTGTAGTTTTGCAGAAATAAAATTATGATTCCTCATTCATTCCAACATAAGTTGATCAAATTCCAGGCGTGGTATGCTGAAGAATCCTGGCAGGCACCTAACCACGAACCAACATTATTTACTGTGACCAAATTGGGGATGATGAAGCTATGATCAATCTACAATTGAAAAATTACTTTGAGCTGATGACAAACCAACAAGGATGCTCCACAAATGTGACTCCCCAACAACTAAGGAATAAATGGAGTGGTTGTTGCATGGATATTGCCTATATGAAGATGAGACTGGGGAAAGCGCCCTGAGTTTATTCTATAACCAAAGCGACCAAGAAGTTTGATATGCTCTGTACATGTTTTATTTTGACATGACTACAACAGGGTTGGCTTACTGCTTCAGTACCCACAGAATCAAGGAATACCTAGTCGTTTACATGCAACCTTTAATTCACCAGCTACTGCAAGTACTAGCTCACCATAATATTGAAAAGGAGATGTATTACAGTTCATGCAAGCACAGCAGCATGATACTCACCTCCTGCTCAACCGCCTCAATCATATGTTCTCAGAAGTACAAGGGGCGCTGCCACAGATGGATCATCTTGTTGGGGATGTCCGCCATTGATTGGAGATTCTGGTACCACAGTTAAATTTAGTATTACCTTGAGTAATAAGAGAACTGCTTGATCATCATGGCCTATTGGTGGAGTGGATTCAAGATGTAACAAAATTGGGGAATAATACTGACAATCTATGACAGAGCTAACTGAATGGGCTAAAGCTCTCAAAGCCATGATTGCCCAGCTCAAGGAAAAAATGACTCTGATGGAACAGCAAGTGGTGGACCAAGTTATCTCTCTATCATCTGAATAAACTAACTTCGCATCAAATGAAGGACCCAGCAAATGGCAGATAAAGCGCTTATCCTTTAATCAACATTTCCCAAAATCTCCAGCTTAATTTGTCAGGTTACAAAACTGGAAGTTGTTAGTCAGGCTGAGCACCAATGAGCCTTCCCTCTTCCAATTGGTGAGACAAGAGCGTATGCGGCCATGCAAGGGTTCCTTGATACCCTTCAACGGGCCAACGAGGAATTGGTACAGGAACAAGTTCTCTTATAACCAAATAAATGACACCAATCAACAAGCGGATAATGCTAGCCAGCAGCAAACTCACCTGCAGAACCTAAGCAAAGATGTTATTTTGCAATTACAAGCCATGGAACAAAAACTGAACGTTGAGAGGGAATTCCACCTGGAGTTGCAACATCATTATGAAATGCTGCAACAAGAATTTCAGGATGGACGGTTTAAATACTATTTGGTTAAAGTGGAGCAGTTGATCAACAAACAGTTTGTGGGGCATGCCGGAGCTGGGGGAAATGGGGCAGTTAGTGGTGATTTGGGGGAAGAATGCTAATGATCAGCAAATGAATATCCTTCAGCTGGTATGATGGACCCCATGCGACACCACTTCCTCTGAGTCCTTTTTGATGGATTTGAGTCCAACTGGCTGTTGTATGATAATGCACAAAGGGATGGTTCCTGTAGTCACTCCAAAATCAATTTGCCTGCTCCTTACAGCAGGAACCTAGAGCAAAGCAAATTCGTTCATATTGAAAAATTACCTCCTTTCAGTCATAATGGGAATCTACATGGTTACTTTAAGCGTTTTGAATTTAAAATGGGAAGGGGCTACTGATTGATGAAAAGCATATTTTTGCTGTCCGCTTTAAATGCGGAAAGCGCTGATAAAGTTACTTGCTATTTTCCAAATAGCTTGGTATCCTATGAAGAATTTAAAGAGATTGTTATCCAGCTGTTTGGGGGCGCTACCAAGATGGCCCAACGGAAAGCCAACTTTATGACTATACAGGTTCACCAAAATGAGACCCTGTTAGAATTCGCTGAACATTTTTCAGTGGAAGCGCATGTCCTACTTGGAGCTAACATATTATTTATAAAAGATGTTGGTATAGTGATGACAGCGGCTGCCAAACCACATTGGGAACTATATAACACTATCTCTCATGTGTTGGATGGAGATATTGGACTTATTCAAATCATGAACATAATATGCTGACTCTCCGCCACAATCAGTACCCCCAATGTAGCCTGAAAAATCTCTGCTGTATCCGCTCCAGCCTCTTCAGGATATAGGCCTCAGCGACTGGGTTATCAGCCACTGGAACGTATTTGTCCCTCATATGAGTCAGTGGACCCTTTTCAGCCCATGTACGCTTCACCAGTTCATCCGCAACTTTGGGACCATATTGGCAACTTCAAACCTGGTCCTTCCGCCACAAGCTATATATGTGAACCTTTTATAAACACTTGCTTCCAGTGCGGATGAAGAGGGCATTATGCGGGTAATTGCTTTAGCAAACCACAAGTGTATGCAATGCCAACTGAGAAAGTTGAGCAGGGAAAAGCCCAAGTGGAGTAGAGATGTGATGCTCTACCTCCACTGAGTCTAATTCACTTGTCCCTAACAATTCTCAAATGTCTCTTTGGGTAGAATTTGAACCTCAATCGGATGATTTTTTATACCAGCAGCTTTCATTGGATACCCCTGCTTCCGCTTCCAAGAGTAAAAGTTCACCCCATAGCCTCAAGTTCAGCCAAGACGTGCAGAAGCCATATGCGTGGCAGATCCTGGAGCAGACTGGCACCAGCAACGCGGATCCCTCGACAAATGCTGCCTCTTTAGTAGGGATTAATGTAGTCATTCTGGTGGAGAAAATAACTAGTGAGTATCCTCAAGTTGGCGAGGGCATTTCCTCCTTTTTGAGTAACACAAAGCCCTTGAACTACAAGTAATAAACACTGATGGTTCTTCTTACTCAGAATGTACTTATTGTGACATTTTATTCAAAACACAAAAATCTGCGTTATCATAGACCTGAGAGTACTTGTAAACATAGTCTCCTCCCAGTTGGCGGCTAAACTTATGTTGAAACCATATGTGGACCATTGAGTAGTATATGGGACAGCGGGAACGCATAGTACTGTGTCTTAAGAAGCATATAGCACATTGCCTTTATGATTTGGGTCAGTCCAGATGTCTGCTCTGGTGGTGGACTTTGCCAAATAACAACTATTATATGTTAATCGACGTAGCTTTTATGAGGAAATTTGGCATTGTGATAAATATGGTGGAGGAAACTCTTACTATATTAGCCAACAGATTCCTATATATTTTCCTCTTGTGGGATCCCTACGGATCCAGGCCGCTCTAGTCAAATCAATCTACCATACAGTGACGGAGTAATTCCTGTTCATTATTGATGACTGAGTCAGTGGACCAGGACCCTCCCCAACCAGATATATGAATACAAAGGGATTTCGCTTTGGGCAAAGAACGCTTTAAGCCTACCGTTTGGACACCAGTGCACAGTAGGGACTGGGCTTGAAATTGATGTCCCTAAAGGGCTTTATGGAGAAATTATGGCGCCTCACCAGCACTTGCAGCTTGAACCACATTTGGCTCCAGGGCTACTGCTTCCTGAGAATGGGGAGATAAAAGTTCTGCTAGAGAACTTACAGAAGAAGGCAATAATGATCTGGCAGCACCAAGTGGTTGCTTACCTCCATTTAGTCTCTATAGAGGAAGTTCGTCATATTTATGATTTCAGCTCATGGGAGGATCTTGGACTACTGGAAAGCTAGTCAATCGGCATTCTGACCGTGCTTCCATGGGAAGAGCTCACAGGATTATTGGCGAACAGCAAGATAAGGCTATGGTATTATTTGAAAAATCTTGGGACTTCTTTGCACATGACAATCATGATTTGGGGTGCGCTCAAGGGGTGGTACATCGGATAGATATGGGGGATCACCCTCCCATTCTATTGCAACCTATTAGATGTTCAAAAGCGGTAGAAGAGGTTGTCTCCAAAGAAGTGGATAATCTTATTGTGCAAGGAATGCCAGAGCCATCAAACAGTCTGTGGGCCTCACTGGTGCTCATTGTAAAGAAAAAGGATGGCTCAAATTAAGTGGTTATTGACTATTGTAAACTCAACAACATAATAAAGAAGGATTCTACTCTCTTCCACGGATTGACAATGTGTTAGACCAATTGGGTGGAAAAAATTATTTTTCTGCCATGGATCTGATCTCGAGGTACTGGCAGATCAAATTGTAATTAGTGGAACAGGAGAAAAGTGTGTGATCATTACCTTGAGAGGGTTGTTCCAGCTGACTTGCATGTCGCAAGGGTTGTGTAATGCCCCAGCTACGTTCCAGCATGCCATGGATACGATTTTAGGTGATTTAAAGCTGTCCTGCGTCCTAGTTTATCTTGACAACATCAATATGTTCTCACGGACATTTACAGAGCACCTTGCTCACTTGGAACAAGTGTTTCAGCGCCTCGCTGCTGCCAATATCAAAATTAGCCTCAGAAGTGCCATTTCTTTAAAGAACAATTGGAATACCTTGGGTTTGTCATGGATTCAAACGGGCTTAAACTGAAGCTGGTTAAAGTGGAAGCAATAAGCAAGATAACTCACCCAGAGAATAAGCGGGACATTCAGGTGTATTTGGGGATGGTTGGGTATTACCGATAGTTCATTCCCAATTTCAGCTTCATTGGGGCCCCACTTTTCGAGTTGCTAAAGAAAAACGCTTCCTTCAATTAAACGGAGTGATGACAGAATGCTTTCTATGTGTTGCAAACCGTGTTAGTAACCGCATCCATTTTGAAATATCCCAACTTTGACAAGCAGTTCATTGTACAAATGGACACATTCCTCAACGCTATAGGGGCAGTATTATCCCAGAAGGACAATGACGGCGTTGAGAATCCTGTCACATTCTGTAGTCGAAGCTTGAACAGTCACAAACAAAACTACGACATAACTAAGAGGGAGTGTTTAGCAGTGATCTACGCTTACAAACAGCTTCAGGTATATTTGCATGGGGTAAGATTCAAAGTAGTGACAGATCACGCCTCCTTGCACTAAATACAGAATCTGCATGAACCGGAAAGATGGTTGCACATTGGGCTCTGAAGCTTTAAGCATATGATTTCGAGATTTTACATCAGCTGGGAGTAAAACATCAAAATATGGATTGCCTTTCTCAGTTGCTGACAGTTGCTATCGTGGCAGATTTAGCCAACATAATGTATGAGAAGATGGTGGCAAACAAATACCAGGGTGAGCCGCCACAAGTGATCAAGGTATCAAATGTACTCAGGGAGGATACTTTTATATGTGGGGAAGAACTATATAAGCAGATCAGAGATGCGATGGTGAGTTTCCCTAAGCCTTCAGCTAGACCCTCAATTATTATGGATGCTCATCAGGCTTTAGGGCATGAAGGATTGCAGAAGACACTGGAGTTTTTGCAACCCAGATACTACTGGGAGAGCATGCATTATGACGTATTGGAAACGGTTAGCTGTTGCCATCAGCGTCAAGTGGAAAAGCCTTTCCACAAGAAAACCTCATACCAGATAGTTAAACCGGTTCTCCTGGCACACCGTTTCCATTAATGTAGTGGGACCTCTGCCAACTATCACCAATCAATCCAAGTATATAGTTGTTGCCATTTGTCATTTACTGATGGGTGGAGGCCAGAGCTATTAGTGACTTGGGCACGGTCGCTACTGCCAAGTTTGTTATGGAGTGTGTGATACAGCAACACAGCTGCACACAGTTCATTCTGATGGATAATGGAACCAACTTCACTTCACATATTTTGCCTAAGTTGAATGAGTTGATGGCGATCCGTGGGGCTTTGACCACTCCCTATCATCTGGAATTAAATGGGATGGTGGAGTGAGTCAACGGAACCCCTAGTGAACATACTCCACAAATTGGTAAAGGATCGGACCTCAGAATGGAGTGTCCTTCTATCTACCACTGTGTTTGCATATAATATCAGCTATCATTCATCCACGGGTAAGAGCCCATTTCAGCTGTTGTATGGTTGACATCCAGCTCTGCCCGCCTTGCTTTATTCGTGTGTAGAGGACACTGGTATTGTGGATCCCCAGCGATATTTGAAGACTCTTATGGATATATTGATCAAGCTGCAAATGGAAACCTACTCCACCATTTTAGCCAAGAAGATTCATGATCAGGCAGCCAATCAGAAGAGATGGAGCGGATTTCTGCTGTTCAATGTGGAAAATCACGTTTTATTCCATGAACCAGCATGGATTTGGGCTGAAAAACAAGTTGTCCAACATCTGGGCTGGGCCGTTTGAGATAATTGAGAAGACTGGCATGGATGTCTACAATATTAGAGGACCTATTGAGGGTCAGATTATCAACCAAGTCCACACAAAGTTCATCTGAGAATATAAAAAGTAAGAGCCTATCATCTAGTCAAAGGGGGGGTAATGTCAGAAAGTTGATATGACTGGATGATATGCTACCCATACTGACATATTAGAGGGGTAATCAAGATAAGTCTCAAGATTTACAGAAAAAGGATATATGAATTATAAAAATTAAAAGAATGACCATTTGGAAATAAAGAGGATTTATGCCTAGATTGATAAAAACGAGAGTTTCTAGAAAAGGAAAGATTAATTGAAGACTACCAAGCCAAGGATGCATCTGGCTTGGGGAATTGAGATATAAAGTGTCACATGGAGAATTGAAAAGGGATAACTATTCATATGTTGAGGAATTGCAGATAAGTCTGCAATTTATTTTAATAAAAGTCATAATAAGGGGCGATAGCTCCATATATAAGTTTATCAAGTTTATTAGTGGAGTTGGATATCTTCATATTGTCCAATTTGGTTGCTCAGTGGCTTAATCCCTGTGTAAGCCAATTTGGCAGAATCAAGTCTAAACGCTGAGAATAACAAGAAGTATTCATGGAACTTGAGAATAGTTAAATTTTCAGTTGAAAAGCTAGTGTTGGACAATTGCAATTCCAACATTGTAAAAAGAGCGTTATGGATGAAAATGTTAATAAAATTGGCAAAAATACTCTAGTCAATTCCCAGTGAAACCCCTCAAATTGTGGTAGCACTTCTATTAATACTTGGGCAAAGACCATGAGTTTAGCAGTTGGATTGCACCAAATCATTAGCCAAATCTGGTGAACCATTCTGAGGTCAATCCACCTTTCACAGCAAATCTACTAAATCCAACACTGTGGAGACAAGCCCCTTTTATAGGGTTGGAAGAAGTCCCACAAGGTGAAAATATTTTTGCACCTAATGATTGGGTAAAACCTATAAAATCATTAATCATGGACATATCCTACCTGAAATTGACTTTCATTATTGGTTGATTCATCAATGTGAGGCAATTCAAGAAATACAATAGGTCAAATCCCCATGTTCCCTAATTTGGCATTACTAAGCAATCCAAACATCACATTGATTTCCCCTCAACCTTGATATAGTTTAAATATGAAGCTGCTAGATATCAGAAAATCCGATTTTTTTTCTTTATTGCAACTAATAAAATTGATATAAAAATCAATACTTTTAGTTGTTTTATTTTTCTTATTTACTATATCAGGATAATAACCCCCTAATAATCATTTCTCCACACATTAGAGAACCATATTCTCCTGCAGATAAATTGTTAAATTTAGGTTGAATAAGCACCAGCGAGCAACCTTAAAAACTTAAAATCCAACAGCTAGATATAGCAAAAGATTATATTTAATAAAAATATGAATAATGAAGTTTAGCTTCCAAAGTATAATCAAAGTTAAAAAGGTATGCAAACATATATATTCAACATATGACCAAGTGGTATATACATAAGTTAAGTAATAGTGTGTTATCTTTGTATTTCTGGTCACACCTTAAAAATTTATCTTTATAATATCTTCATTAGTTTATTATATAAAAAATATATATTGTTAAACTATAGATCTAAATGACCTATAATTACTATTGCATAAGCTGAACTTATAGACCATAACTAGAGTTACAAAGAAAAGTGCATGTTCCATAATAATTTTGGTAGATCTATAAAAAGGTTTTTTAAAACTCTATTTGATTTTTGGATAAAAAGAAGACTTGGGCTATGGCAGCTTAAATATGTTTATATTTTTATAAAGTTTGTTTCTTTAGTTATAGGCATAAATAATAAACATAACCATAGTAGGTTTAATATGAATGATGTTAAGTATATATATAGCAAAACTAAATATACTAGAAAGTAATTTAGTCATGCGTTACTAGATAAATCTAAAGTAATAAATTAGCTTATTAACTATGTTTTTACAATATGCAGGAGAGTGAGTAATCTCCTGCTATGACAGATAAGGATTAAAGTGTTTAATTGAATGATCAGATTTATGAAATTGGATAGTAAAAATTATACATATTACTTGAAATGATAGAAAGACTACTCATTACTTTGCAGATTAATCACAAGATCTATTATAAAATTACCTAATGTCAAAATGGGCACTTAAAAATCCCCTCGACTAGAAAGTGCAATTCTTTTTTAATCCAGTAACTTTATTGATAGCAACGTTGCTTTATAATATAGTATGAGTGAAGTATTAGGGTAAATATTAAGAAGGTTTTGGATCGTGATTACGCTTAAACTTGTTAGATATATATATAACGCCTAGACCATTTTACAAAACTTTACCAATGTAAGGTATTCATGTTTAATTTTCTTATAAAAATTATTAGATAATATTACTTATATGTAGAGACTTGATTACAAAGAGATAAATAGCTATGTACTATACTAACTAATATTTATAAAACTTACTTAAAACTAAAAAATTGTATACTTTTATAAAGCAAAAGTAAACATATATATGAGTAATTGGCAAACTTTTTTATTAATTTTTTCCATGTTTGAATTATCCTTTCTTTGCAAGATAAAGAAGCTAACAGTACTATAAAAGCAGTTATGATACAATTATTATATATTTGGTTTTTGAGTGTAATATAAACACTAAGATAATATAATACATGAGATTTAGAAAATTTGTTAAAGGCACTTATTCTATAAAATTATTGGACATTGTTATCCAAACATAAAATTGGTATTAAGTACAAGCTTGACTTAAGTTTATACACCACCTTGTTATTAATTTAACGTAATTTTCACATTTTAAAATTTAAACTTTTTATTAAGGAAATTTTACTACTTGGTGTTACATTATGAGCAAATTTTCAATAAAGCAAAAGTAAACTTAAAGCTTCAACCTATAATTATCACTTATCTGATGACCTCAGACCCTCACCAGCTGCTCCAGTTTAAGTGGTGACAAACCTCCTCTCAGTATTATCCATCTGGTAAAAAATGTGCATAGTTTGAGCTATCCAGCCCTCCCAAATCCTGGGAAAGTTTATTCCCTGGGAAAGGTTCTTGACCTTTATCTTGCACATTCTAAGGCAGTGCCATATAGCCCACTGATGTCCACTGGAATAACATGCATTTTGGGCTTCAGGTTTGGATATTGGAAACTTTTTCCATATGATGATAGATCTATAATTATACTTGTTCATGTGGTGATGAAACCTGCTGGCTTCATCGACTTCCCCCTCAAAAATACATTTCAAATTTTTAGGCTTCATATGCAAAGCTGATGCCACCACTGCTGCAACTGTCTCAGGTGTTCCAGTGAACCCCTCTACCCACACTTGTACCCAGCTCCTAATGGACACCACTATTATGGGTCAGTTCAATGGTTTGCCTACCCATCTTCTCCTATGACGAATAAGGAGCTAATGATTGGTACAGCTACCTTCAGCTCAGCCCCATCCTTTAGTTTGTGGTCCCAAATAGGCCCACACATCTTGCAGGTCCTCAGGCATTTGCAATAAACAGCCCTAGTTGCAATAAAATTTCCAAGTTTCATTACCCTCAATATGTTAACCCTTCTGCCCCTCAATCCTCTGTCTGGGCCCCTGTTGATGGTGAAAAGACCATATGTCCATCCTGCTTAAAATTGGATTTCTCAAAACATGGATGTCCAACCTTGAAACTTTTTCCAGTTCTGAGACCACATCAAGTGGAGCCCCATCCTCCGCTGATCCCATGCTGAATTCTGGTTGGTTCACAATACTTCCACCGCCTCCTTCAAAGCCTGCAGCTTCAGTGGTTCCTATGATAGCCTTTCACCCTTTTCCTCAATCCAAAATGGCAACCGCGCCAGCTCACCAGGAAGTGGTTTAGCTAGGGTTCACTCCTAAGCTTCATCCCACTTTCCAGCCATACCATAATTTTATTATGAGTTTAATCTAGTTCAACTAGAACCCTTGGGGTTTATTGGCTGGAGTTGACAAAATGGATGAGTTTTAAACTCTCTGGACTCCACCTGAAGTTTTTAATCTGAAATATGAAAAATCAATTTCCTCTCATTTTTCTGATTACCAAATGAACGCCACTCCAAACTGAAGCAACCACCACTTGCTATCAAAGTGGCCGCTATGCTAAACTGTCATCCATTCCCATAGCTGTCACCAAGTCAGTGTTGATGTTTGCAGTGAGTATCCCTCTACCTAATATCATTTTGGTTTTTTCATGTTGGCAAGCGTACCATTCATGAGTACTATATGAATGTTAACAATGCTTCAAAACGTTGCTGTTGTAGTGCAAAATCTGAAAGCCAAGATCACCCACAATAAACTTGCTACTTTCTCCAAGCTCCCAATCAGCACTCTGACCTTGGCTCACTAAACTTTATAGGCTGAATCACTTCTCAGGTTGTCTACTCCGCGCAGATTAGGCATGAAACTTTTGCTAACATCACAATCTCTCTCTATGCAAATCCTCCTTTGATGCTACCCCCTGTACATCAACTTCTTGTATAAACTGTCTGCGCCCACAGTTAGCTTCTTGAAACTCTTATATGTTTTTGACATGCGTTAGATCTCAGGTATCAACGTGAACTTTTATAACCTCTTCTTGGCTTTATCAGCAATAAGATATCCACGACAGAGATTGTCTTCTTTTTTTAATAGGGCAGTTCTCAGACTGGTTGCTGGACAATCTGTATTTGGTTAATCCTAGGATGGTTACTGGCAATTACTATATTTAATACAACAAAAGTGCAAACAAAATGATAAACTTGAAATTCTGTAAAAAGGTTTTTATCATATAAAAAAGAGAATTATTATATGCTTTAAGAGAAATTGAATATATAAAATAAATTTAAATATTGTTAATAATAGGGATTTGGGGTTTTGATATGAGAATTTTCCAAGGTCCTTTAGACAGACTTCTTATGACTGCTGCTTTGTTATCTTCGTTTATTTTAGATAGCTCTTGTAATTGTGATCTCCATCAAATAGTGATTTTTCTGAACCTAAGTGTTCAGGGGCCTTTGTACTTGTCCTCGCTTCTGGGTGTTATACCACTGTACCTTCTTTTGATATTGTTTAATACTAATCCAGTATTTTGGTTTTGGCTTCTGGTTTGAGCCATAGCACTTCTACAATGGACCTTGCATTGTGGTTTGAGAAACTCTTAAAATTAGAAAAAAATCAGATTGGGTAATATTTGCTTTTGAAACTTGGAAAGTTCCTTCAGTTTAATTAAATTGAATCATCATTTCATCATTGGCAGAATTTAAAAATATTTTTGGTCCCTTAAAGGCACAAAAAGGGGTCAATTTCAATAGGGAATTTCAGTAGTGATTTCATTTTCATAAATCAAATTATCTGAACCCTTGGCGCAAAAATTATTCAGCATGATGTCATCCTGTACTCATTAGAAATTATTTCTCATGACGTTTACTCCAATTTAACTGACAATTCCTTTGCTTTTCCTCGCCTATAAAATAGCCTCGTTTGCCCCCATCCACAATAAATTGGTCTCCTGTACCTCCACTGGTTTGGGTATTGTTTTCACTCATTACACTGGTCAAGGAATGACTAGTTACACCAGTTGTGGCCTCATCTGTGACACTCCCCAATGCCTGCAAACAGGCTTAAGAAGCCTTGCAACTTTATTTCAGCAGCCTTACTAAAGAAGGTAATTCTATGAGCACCCAATCATTTGGTATATTAAACCACATGCCACTAATGCCCCTACGCCCATGCACTTTTCCTTAGCCCGTGCTTTGCTCTGGGATGATGAAGACTCCAGCGAGGATGAGCCCCCTGATCCACCCTCCCCTTTCACCATGTTAGTTTTCAGTTTTCCACTTTCCCACTTTGTTGGTTAATTAATGTTTATATTATTTTGTTCCACTTAATCTGTGTAATTCAGTGCATAAATTAATATTTTTTTATTTTAGCTCTTCAAGCACTTGGTAATATCCATCCCCAAGTCACTAACCTTGAACGAACTATTTTGTTTGATTGAGCTAAGCTGATTAGGGTACATCATTACTAAAAAAAAAACAAAAAATGGACCATAATGCTCAGGTGAGCAAAACGCCACCAAATCCAAACAAAACTCAAACTAACTACGCTGGAAACTGAAAACTGCTAGCTGAACATGGTTTAGGGGAGGATGATTAGGAGCGCTTTATATGCTTCATTGGCATCAAGTAAGGTATAGGCTAAGGCAGAAAGCAAGTGTGTGAGATCATCCACCATATGGTTTTAATATCACCCAAGATTGGGCCAAAGAAGACACTGTGCGCTGCAGAAAAGGCACCATAGTAGAACACAAAATTGAGCTCTGCCTGGATATGTGCTTTTAAAAGCTTGACAAAGGTGGAAAAGTTGGCATGGGTGATCTTTGCGTTAGAATCTTATGCCAATTCCTTGAGATTGCGGATTGAGCTGTGGGTAATCTTATATTATTTATGGAAGTTGTACTTATTTGTAACGTAAATATGATATAGGGAATCATGGGAAAGAAGACCCTCAGCCAGCGTCACAACAGACTTGGGCTACAGCTTTATAGATAGGATACCAGTTGGGTAAGGCAGCTCCATCAGCAGCAAGCTAATGATAGAAGCATAACAGTTTGCACTCATTTTGAGAAATGAAATTGAGTGGGGACATCATCATAATCTGTAAAAAACCTTTGAGATTGAGGGAGGAAGGCACAATTGGATCCTCTTATTCAAAACTTCAGCCAATAAGGCCCAAGGATTCTGGTTAGATAAGATTGGGGCCTTATCATATGGGAAAGGTGGAATAGATGAATGAGAAAGCCCTTGAGAGCAATAGGTGGTCTAAGACTCCGCCTAATTATATGGAGGGTAAACTTATGGCTGAGGCTGATGGGGGATTTAGAGGAAGAAGACTTGGAGAACTGTCCTGATGATAAATAGGCGGTGGGGGTACTCGCAAAAAGTACCTAAGGTTAATTCTTTTTAGAGTGTTACCAGTGTCATAAGCGGCATCAGAAGCAGTTGTTGCATAATGTTAACAGGTTTCATTAGAATGCTCCAAAGTAAAGCAGACAGGATAAAGCTGGCATCCATTATTGACATTTGACCAAAAAATGGTTGGATGATGATGCCACGTGAGGACGCAAAGATTTGTTTGGCAATCTTTGATTAAATTAGGCTATAGCAGTGGTAGCACATGGAACTGCAAGGCGCTCAGAACTACTAGGGACAGTAAAATGGAGAATGGGGTTTGAGCCATAGGCCAAGATCCTCAACATTAACTCCTCATACAAACCTGGGGTAGAAGGTAAGATGAGAGATTCAAGCAACTCATTACCATTGTGGTATTGGTGGGAAGATGAGAATGGGCTGTTGAGATCAGAGTATTTTTATAGATGGGTTTGGTTTCCACTGCTGTGTCAGCATCCTCATGGTTAGAGAAACAATGTCAAAATAGCCCTTAAAAGGGAAGAAGATGATGAAGCCTTTCATTACAAAGGCATTAGTAGCGAGTACAACCAATACCTTGTCAGAATATAGGATATATCACTTGTAGTTGATGTGAAAAAAAATTGGATGTTGAATGAGGGATGGCGAGAGGATGGGGGAAGATTGGGTGGGCACGCGTGAGGTGGAGCATTAAATCCA
Source organism: Massospora cicadina (assembly GCA_022478985.1). Lineage (NCBI taxonomy): Eukaryota > Fungi > Entomophthoromycota > Entomophthoromycetes > Entomophthorales > Entomophthoraceae > Massospora > Massospora cicadina. The sequence continues at coordinate 124,190 of JAKSZP010001483.1, read as the reverse complement.
TTGGAGGGACATACTGGCAGTTTGTTTTTAAAATTAGTCAAACTAGTACAAAAGCGTTTTTAAGGTGTGGTAACATAAGGGGTTTTGATGCTGTCCAATACTATAGCAGGGGATAATGGAGCCTAAGACATCAGGGTTGAATGTTAGTTGTGACTCAGAGTAGTTTTAGAGTAAGTATTTAACCTTGTAAATCACTCAAAATAAGATTTTATACAGATAAATTCACTTTATTCTTAGATTTTCATTTTTATAAATAGTTTTTTGAGAGTGCACAACCTGAGATAATGCACTCAAGAGATAAGATAGGTAATGAAACGGGGATTCTTTACAATCAGTGGTATGAAAAGTTGTTCAAAGAGTGTTTTCTACACATTATTATCTGTCAGGCCTTATAAATGAGTCCAGTAAGGCAAAGAAATGTCAGGTAATTCTATTGGCATGTTCTGTACAGTGCGGACATCTTAAACATGGTTTCTTGCTCAGGACAACATCCATGCACGTTTCTGGGTGTTGAGATTCCAATATGACTGGATAATTATTGTGGGACCGCTAGGGCGGATCAGGAAGAATCCTCTGAAAATGATATTAGTTTCGATTATTTAAGTGCCTTGAGATGAGGCGATATTAAAAATATAGCAGGTTTATTATTGGATCTCCTCTAAATAATGTGATAAGGTGATGTCAACGTTTGACAAATAAAAATTAAATTGCCTACAATTAGGGCGATAGAGAATTAAAGAATAACAAGCCAAAATGAGGAGAATCGGTGGAACAGAACAGTCCAAGCTATGTATGTTGTATCATCCAAAGCTGCTGTATATAAGCAAAATGGGCGATTAAGAAAAGGGGTTTTCTGTTAGGTAATTGAGAGTAAGCAAAACAGAGAGAGTCCGCTGTATTTATTAAATAAAAAAAAGTTGAGGGAGCGAGTGCTCCATTTTTATTAAAAGTTTATTCTGTTGTTTTAAGGACGATGATCATCACAACATTGGTCCTAATTTCTCATGGGTTGAACTGTAACAAATTGTAAAAACCCCAGTTCCAATTGACATATAGCTTTTTACATATTTGTTTGGTGCACCAACATGCAACCAAAGCGGCCTAACCAAGTAGGAGAGGTTTGAAGGCACCGACAAGCAGCCAAAAATTCACCTCTCATTAGTTGGCTATGTAAAGGTTATATAGTGGTTGGTCCAACCCAACCAAGTGAAAGCCTCCTCAAAATGGAAACACCCAAAAAAGACCACAGGTATGAGAGGTATGTGAACCCCAAAACATCCTTTATTTTTATGGACCATAAAAACAAAGGTGTCCGCCGACCAGAGCTTGTCTGGGAAGCAACCAACAATGCTCCCCAGGAAGGGACATGCTAGAGTAAAAATTCTGAAGTAAACTTCAGAATGGGCAGGTGCGCCTTATAAAGGCAGCGCTTCAGGGGCCTCACACTAGTTATTAATTAGGCTCACACAAGCCTAATCTATGACTCAGGCAAGGCACAACCCAGCGCCCAAAATGATCAAACTAAAATTGTTTTATAAGATTTGACTCAAATTTGGAAAATCCAAATCCAAGTCAAAATTATGATTGAGATGAATCTCAATCATTACATTACCCCCCGCTAGAGGAGAGCCCCTCCCCAAAGAGGGGCCCCACAGTGGAAGGCCGCCACAACAAGGGCTTCCTGGGGCGAGTTACCTCGACCCCCAGGAAAATTAGCCCAGATGCACTTTGGGCCCCTTGAAAAAAACACAAATAGAGAGAGCGACTTGGGACTAGGCTGCTGGAATCAGCACACCCAGCGGAAGATGCACGCCCAGCTCATGGCTGTGTTGTGCCCCCTCTCAGGCTTCCATTAGCAATGGTCTTCCCATCCAACTGGGAAGGCGTTTTCACCACTGGAAATGTGAGAGGGGCACGCGTTCCAGCACGGCTGAACGGCCCCTGCCCAAGGCTGCACGCCCAGCACTTGGCTGTGTTGCGCCCCTCCTCTAGAGCTCCCATTGGTGATGGTCTTACCATCCTGACTGGGAAGGTGCTTTCACCACCAAAAACGTGAGAGGGGTGCACGGTGCAGCGCAGCTGGATGTCTGACCCCTTTCTGGGTGGACCATCCACAGGTGAGGGAGCCCTGCTGGGACAGGTCCCCTCGGTGCCACCAATCCCTGGTGAGCGGGAGGCCCCACTGGGAAATTAACCAATGGTCACTTCAAATCCAGGGTTGGCCATCAGTCACCAGCTGCCACTGGCACTAGTTACTTGACAACTGGGACCAAGTGACCACTGAGGTTGGCTAAACTGGGATTGGGGCGTGCAGCGCAAATTGACTTTGGAAATATGTAACAAATTGGAAAAACCCCAGTTCCAATTGCCATATAATTTTTTACATATTTGTTTGGTGCACCAACAAGCAACCAAAGTGGCTTAACTGAGTAGGGAGAGGTTTGGGGCACCAACAAGCAGCCAAACATTCACCTCTCATTGGTTGGCTATGTAAAGGTTGAATAATGGTTGGTCCAACCCAACCAAGTGAAAGCCTCCTAAAAATGGAAACACCCAAAAAAGAGCACAGGTATGAGAGGTATGCGAACCCCAAAACATCCTTTATTTTTATTATGGACCATTAATACGAAGGTGTCCACTGACCAGAGCTCATCTGGGGAGCAACTGACAATTGTAACAAACTGGGCTCCCAAGGCCCAGACCGCCACCAGCCCTAACATCTACCCCCATATATGGCCATACTGACTCTGAATGGTCCTGTCCAAATGGACGGCCTTGCTGGGCATACCAGGCCAAGGTGCAGTGCACCAGCCTCTGTCACCTTGGGCCCCCAGGCTGAGGTGCGTCCCTACAGCCTCTATTACCTTGGGGTTACCCAGCCGAGGTGTGGCCAACCAGCCTCTGACGCCTCAGGCCACTCTAGCTCCTTCCCCTCTCACCAGGGCAAGGCCACTCTCAAGAGGATCCTGGCGCGTCCACCCCCTTCCTCTCCTCCTCATCGCACTGCCATCTGAACCCCCAATCCTTATTTTAAATAAAAAATTAAATAAAACAGATCAAGCAAACAGCAGCCTTTATTTGGGTAGACTCGAAGTTGGAATAGAATTTCAATACTGAGGTCCAATAGGGCTGACCTCAGATTGAAATACTACCAAAAAGGCTTCGTGAATTGGAGGTAATGAGGGGTGCAAAAGCCTCCAAAATTGATGGCATCCAGGCAACTTGATGGAGAATCAGAGAGGAACCTCAGAACAACAACCAATCAAATAAATTATCTATTTTAAATTTTATTCCGTTATCAACCCAAATATGAAAATCCTAATCAAAATAACAGAAATGCAATTATCAACACACACTAATCTCATAATCCCCACCTTATGAGATTCATGTAACGTTCATCAATCGTTACATTACCCCCCTGTAAAAACCCGTCAGATCCTGACCCAAACTGGCAGAGCAGGCAAGATGCGACCAACAACCTAGCTGACAGAGAACCTTTTTTGAGAGCAACTTGGGGGAATCGACCAGAAGTCCAGAGCCCCCAGATCAAATCAACAGGTTTTCTGGAGGTCTCCTGATGGGCACAAGAGGCCTCTAACCTCCAGCAGTCCAGCTCACCCCCCAAGCTCCCCATCCTCTTTTTGGGAAGGCCCCACAAAACCCACAAAAAGGATCATTGGACCATGATGATACTTGGAACATCAACAGTGGCCCATCTTGCAGGCTGACTAGTAACCACAGCCCACCAAAAGAAATGTGAGTATTGAAATAATGTAACAAACTGGGCTCCCAAGGCCCAGCCTGCCACTGGCCCTGACATCCACCCCCATATATGGCCATACTGACTCTGAATGGTCCTGTCCAAATGGATGGCCTTGCCAGGCATACTGGGCCAAGGTGCATCCCTACAGCCTCTGTCGCCTCAGGGTTACCCAGCCGAGGTGCGGCCAACCAGCCTCTGACGCCTTGGGCCACTCTGGCTCCTTCCCCTATCACCAGAGAAAAACCACTCTCAAGAGGATCCTGACGCATCCACCCCTCTTCCTCTCCTCCTCATTGCACTGCCATCTGCACCACCAATCCTTATTTTAAATAAATAAAATTAAATAAAACAGATCAATCAAATAGCAGCCTTTATTTGGGTAGACTTGAAGTCAAAATAGAATTTCAATACTGAGGTCCATCGGGGATAACCTCAGATTAAAATACTACCAAAAAGTCTTAATGAATTGGAGGTAATGAGGGGTGCAAAAGCCTCCAGAATTGATGGCATCCAGGCAACTTGACAGAGAATTGGAGGGGAACCTCAGAACTACAACCAATCAGATAAATTATTTACTAAAAATTTTATCCCATTATTGGCCTTAATAGGAAAATCCTAATCAGAATAACGGAAAGCAATTATTGACACACACAAATCTCATAATCCCTTTTTTAGACTCATGTAATGTTTGTCGATTGTTATATGAACCCTGTGCAAAAAAATCCTACGGCATATCTCTTATATACCGCCAATTTTATAACAGTTGTGCTCAGTACAAGGGACTCTGCTGGTTGGTGCTGAAGTTGCTAAAGGTTGGTGAAGAGGTGGCAGGGATGTGCCATTGTGGTTCAGTTCCAGAGGTTGTTGGTGGTGGGGAGGGGCAAACCCTGGACGCCCGCCCCACACGCTGGGATTAGAAGTAGGAGAATTACCATCTGGTTAAGTGGAGGGAAATGTCAGAATTTTAACCAGATGGAATCCTCCAATGATTTAGCATTTTTTGGGATGATATGTCTAATACTGGCAGAATAGCTTATTGACTGACATTGTGTTATTTGATATGATTGCTGGTTAGTTGCTCCCCAATTAGGGTTGAGAAAAAATTAGTATTCCACTGAGTTTGGAATTAGGTTTGAGTGAAGCCAATCTGTGACCACAAATTAGTATAAGGATCACTGTCAACTAATAGCTGAGGATGATACAATTAGTATCAGTCAGTGGAATCAGTGTTGATGCCAACTGCCATTTGTGGACTGTTGTGGGATTTCCAGCAGAAACCTGATGTATTTGGTTCAAAAATTTCATCTATGAATTCACTGCCTTTACTGATAATCCAATGTTGGAGGATCTAATATTTATGAGTTTGAGGTGGCAAAGTTTTTTTGGTGCCTCATTTATTATTGAGATAAGATGAGAAGAGATGTCAGTGAGATTCCAAGATATTTAAAGTCAAAGTGAGCAACTGAAGTTGTTTCTGGCACTGTAACAGTTGGGTCAAAATGATCATTACATTTTGACTCAAAATTCAGATTTCCAAAGTTTGAGTCGAAACGCCATTATGAGGTTTTGAGGTTCATGCAGGCTCAGCGCTGGGCTGTGCCCCTCCTAAGCTATTCTTTATGCTCCCTGGGGCACAAAGAAAAGTGTGGAGGAGCTCCCCGGAAGAGCAACCTTAAAAGGTTGGGCCCACGAAATTCTGAACTCAGTTCAAAATTCTTTCTCATTTCCCACCCTCATGTGGGTCTCTCTAGTGGCTTTGGGGCTGCTCTTTTCTTGACTTACCTGGTATCCCGCGGCGACCCACTTTTGTATCCCTAACAAAAATGAGATTTGGCAGCGAACTGATCTGCCAAATACTCTGGGTTTTCCTGGTGTCATTTATGGTGCCCTGTCATTGGTATAAATTCTTCAGCATGCTTATTTTTGTTAATAATAAAACAAGGTTATTTTTGGGATTGAAACCCTCCTTACCTATGTCATCTTTCCTCATTTCTAAATTGCCCAAAATCCAAGTTTAAATTAGTGAGTATGAGAAGTCAAAACTCTTACCTTGAGGGAAATTATATCGGGAAAGCTGTCAGTGTCAACTTTGAATCCACCAATATGAAGGCAAGATGACAGTCGAAAACTGGGACATTTTCAACCATTACATTATTTTGAACTCTGTGTGCTTTTAGCACGCTACCAGATCCCCAGTTCAGTCTGACCTCAGTGGCCATTTCAGCTCCCAGTTGTTGAGTAACCAGCTCTGGGGGAGCCAGTGACTGATGGCCAACCCTGGATCTAAAGCAACCATGGTCCAAAATCCTGGTGGGCTTCCCCCTCACCAGGGATATGATTGGCACTGAGGGACCTGGCCCAGCAGGGCCCCTCACGCCACGGTCTGCCCACACTGTGTGGGATAACAGCCCAGCCCCGCATTGGGCATGTTTCCCCTCTCTGGGTGAACTAGGTTTTGAAGTCCAGCTCTGGCTCCATATTATTGTTGAAGCCCTCATGGTGGTTACCTCCAGCTATGGGCCACCCTCTTGTGGGAGGTCTCCTTCTTAGCGGGGGTGATGTAACGGTCAGGTCAAATAAATTGTTACATTTTGACTCAAAATTCAGATTTTCGAATTTTGAGTCAAAACGCCTTTTTGGGGTTTTGAGATGCATGTGGGCTCGGCGCTGGGCTGTGCCCATCCTGAGCTATTCTTCATGCTCCTTGGGGCACAAAGAAAAGTGCAGAGGGGCTCCTTGGAAGGGCGACCTTAAAAGGGTGGGCCCACGCAATTCTGAACTCAGTTCAGAATTCTTTCTCATTTCCTGCCCTCGCATGGGTCTCTCTAGTGGCCTCAGGGCCGCTCTTGCCTTGTCTTACCTGGTATCCCACAGGGACCCACTTTTTGTATACTTAACAAAAAATTGAGATTTGGCAGCGAACTGATCTGCCAAATACTCTGGTTTTTTCCTGGTGTCATTTGCGGTGCCCTATGTCATTAAGAAAAATTTGTCAGCATGTTTATTTTTGTTAATTAATAAAATGAGGTTTGTTTTGGGGTCAAAACTTTCACTTACCTGTGTCATCTTTTCACGTTTCCAAATTGCCCTACATCTGTGGTTAAATTATTGAGTATGAGAAGTTGAAACTCTTACCTCAAGGGAAATTATATTGGGAAATCTGTTGGCATCAACTTTGAATCTGCTGATCTGAAGGCAAGATGGCGGTTAAAAACTGGGATATTTTTGATCGTTACAGGCACATTATTATCAACTTGAAGGTCAAACCCAAACTTGACGTTTAATTAGATTAATTTTTTATGTGGCTCATTAGCGACTTAAGGCTGAGGATGAGCTAAAACTAATTCAGACATCAAGAAGGATGGAGTGAGAGGGTCGATGCCAGGGAAGAGGCTAATGTAATAGAAGAAGAAGAAGAGTGGTTTTTGGAAGAACCATTGAAAGAGCCAATAGGTCATCATTGGGCGCAGTAGCCCTTTTGTGTTATAGTATAAATACCTGGCGCTTCCATCTCAATAAATATCTCCCTTTGCCTAATCTACCTTTTGTTATAAGTTTATAATTTATTTTGTTAATTAGGGATTAGGCTGAGGGATTCCCAAATGGCATGGGTGAGACGCCAAGGGGTTATCCGGCGCTGCTGGCCCCTTCACCTAAAGAGAAATGGCAAGGGCTGATTATTCTTCATACTGGTTAGCCTGCCAACTAGCAGATCCCTTAGTCAATTTTCTGACACTGGGGATGGCCTTTTCTAATATACAATATTTAAAGTTATATAAGCAAGTATAAAAATTATATGACGCTCTAAGTGTATCAGCTTGCTGTGTGCTGACTCTGATGAGCCAGTTGCAGTGAATTGTCCCTAGTGCAAAGATAAAATATTATGTAGTTATGTTCCCTATCTTTTTATCATGTTTTTATACTAATTACTCATTTGGTACTAAACATGGTTATATAATTAAATAGTTGTGCAATGTGTAACACTTCTTCCAGACTTGGAGGGCATCAAAGCACTCTAATAAAGTGTGCTATAACATGTCTATTGTATTGCTTACCATGTATAACTCATGGGAAGCATTGGATTGCTCACCCGTGTGGTGAATATTCTTGGAAACTTACCAGTATAGCGCGGATCTTTTGGCAATTGTGAGTTCAGTTGTTAATTTACATATTATTTGCATGGTTCAAGTTTGTGCATTATTCTAAGAATTATAGTAGTATGATTTGGGGCCCAGCTCAGCTCTAGTGGCACCATTTGGTTCATTTATATTTTTCATAGCATTTAGATTTTTTTACTAACCACCACAGTGAATTTTTATTAGAGTAATGAACTCAGTTTAAGGTATTATTACTACTTTTACAGGTATTGGAGCATGGACTTAGCCTCAGGAATAGTGTCCCAGATCCTCATCCTGACCTGTATATAACACAAAGAGTTTTTGAGAATTAGGGGAACTAGAATTTTTACCACCAATTCTTTGCTATTTGTGTCTTTGCAGCTGCTGACCAGGATGAGGGATCATTTTTGTACTTAAAGGCCCAACCCAAAAGGGCTAGGCGCACGTTACTGGCAGTTGCCAAATAACAATAGAATATGAACATCTAGAGTTAAAGCTTGGAAGCTAGCCTAAGAAATTAAATTGTATGAAAAAGGGGTATTAGAATTTTTATATGACCACATTATCAAGTTTTGCCCATATTGTCTCTTAATTTATATGTCATTAATCTGGTTCATTTATACTAATCTTATAGATTAAGATTTATATAGAATGTAACTATAAGTCTGTTGATTAGCATTAGTTACTTATCAAATGACTAATTCACAAAAAAATATGAATCCAATGTTAGTTACAACTATACTCTTTGAGGATTGTTAATGACAATCTTAGTAGGTAAAGTGAATGTTGACTATATAGCCAATAATCAAATTTCTACAATATATTGTCTAGGCTGAGGCGCTAAGCAATTAGGGGCGTTTTTCTGTAGCTACCAAAGCGTTAGAAATGCTTGTTCTGGTGGTGGCTTGCAATATAACTATTATTTACTGCTCCCAGAAACTGGGTTATTTGTTCCTGATACTAATGGAAGGTCCTATACCATAAAGTTGACTTACAGGGTCTTACTAAGGCTTTAGAACCTAAACTGTTCAAAAGTCAGCCTCAAAGGGTTATGTTTTTGGGGGAACGCAACAATTATTAAGTTTATAACTGAAGAGCACTAATGTACCCTATATGATCTCTAATATTTTAATAAAAACATAATTTGACTGGTAAATCTTTTACTATGTTTTTAATTCTATATGAAGAGTTGAAGAAAAGAGTTGCCCTTATCTGATTCCTTGCGTAATCTGTAAAAGTATACCTGAGTGGGGTTGGAACCACTCAAATAGGAAGAATTGATTGGCTGGTTGCTCCATACAAATAGTTATCTTTTTTAATCTTATCACAAACCTATACTATGAATTAAAATTACAATGAAAGTTTACACATGGTTACATGACAAGGTAGTTGAATTTTTTGAAATGTATTTTCAACCAAGATTCATCCAGAGCGAGATTCAGTAGTCATGGAAGGAGCTGGAGAGTGTCAACCAGAGTACTTAATTTCAGCAACCCAGGCTGACCTAATTAAAGTCAAGAACAGAATGCTTTGGCGGAAGATGAGAATGACCCCATCACGAAACCCAATAAACTAAATATTTAGAAAAATCTTTTTACAGAAAATTAACCAGATGGATTTCTCCTATAGTTTCTAAAAAATGGTTCAAAATTGGTTGGGACCCATGAACCAATCAAACACCTAATTTTGATGATATTTTAATAAATAATGTGCAATTTGTAACGGTGGTTAGCCTAGCAGGTAAAACTGCTTCCACCCTAAGTGCAGGTTTTGATTTCAAAACCTGTACTGGATAGAAAAATTCTCAGTGTTGTATATTTGTCCCAAGGTTGACCCACCTCAAATAATTTTAATGTGCCAATTTGTGCCCAATTGTTTGGGCTGAGCTAATTTAATGATTTTACTAAGTCTGGAAGCATTGGGGAATGTCACCATAGGTAAGTATTATTTTGATTATCAGCAAATTATGATGAGTGTGAATATAACTATTTTTTTGCAATTTGACACTGGCGACTGGAGATGAGTATTTCAACATAATATTATAAGCTTTTAAGACGGATAGAGAATTTAGCATCAAGGTGTTCAGAATAGTGATGCCTGATGTCAAGGATAATCCATTCATGTATTGACTAGGATTTATCTGGCGACTTACTCTGAGAATAATCATATTCCTAGCGGAATGTCAAGAACTCTAATAAGTGAGTGTGTGATGACCATTACACCACCTAGGATATTGAATTGCAGCTACTAAAGGACAAGGATTTGATTAAGCATATATTGAGAATTTATATATGACCAATCAGCGACTGATGCTAATGATGAGTCAAATTATTTGCTGTTTAAGAAGGACCAGTGAAGAGAGAATGAGTACTGACAGAAGGCCAATGATAGAGAAGGTTTTCAATAATAAATGTCAATGGATATTGATAGGAGGGCATCATATTGTCAGAAAAACACATAAATATTAATATCTGTAGTTCCATCTTAATCAAGATCTCTCTTGATCATTTTATATCTCTTGTGGTAGTTAGGCTGCTAGATTAGTAAAGGTGGGAGAGGAGATCCCCAAGGTAGTTGCTGGGTAATGCACCTGTAATGGCTGGCACTGACAACTCTCATAACTCAACCATATAAGGAGGTCCCATGGGAACTTGGCTTACCTGACACCAACAACAAAGAACTAAGGACTGTCAGCTATGATGGTTGAAGGTAGTCAAGATACAGGCCACCCAGTATGGGGATGGACTTGCTAGGCCATGCAATAAGGACTGATGATTGGTCAAGAGGGAGATGTAGCAAGGGGTCAGACACATAGGAAGGGGGCTGAGGACCACTGATGCTCTTTAAAGGGGCAATGTTGACAAGGAGAAGTTGTTGGTCTGCTGAGAGATGGGTTTCCCTGTGGACTTGTAGGGGAAGTTATGCCTTGAAAATCGAAACAAAAAGGACAGCAAGCCTCATACTCTGTGGCCTGGCACACTAGCAGAGACCTGATTTTAAATTATTTTAAAAATTTGTGACAATCTTTGAACTAGAACAGAAACACATCATGGTTACAAAGGGGCTTGTTGATATTTAAGATCCCATAAATCAGAATCTGGAAGAATTTACCTATTATGGTTAGTATGTACAACTTTTGAAACAAAAGCATGAAATAGAAAAATAATAAATGTACTTTTTTTACTAGTGGAGACTGAGTTAAATGACCATGACTTATATAAGGGCGATGTCAATGTGGAGATATACTGCCCACACAATAATATGTCTGTGCTTTTGCCGCCATCACATCAATGATCCCAGATAACACTTTGAATAATGCTAGGATAACTGGTTGCACTCAATGTACCACAATCAAGCCTGTAGTAAATGAAAAGTTGGACTACTCTATAATTGTCAACATTCTAATGGTATAATTCCTGAAATGATTCAGAACTTTTATGACTATGTTTGAATGCATCTGTAAAAATTTACTCTATGTTGATTATTGGCAGGCAACCCAAAAAAATTTTACTGCACAGGTTCAATTTCCTCGTGCACTTTGTCGCGTTGTATAGAATGTATTAGTCAATGATAGTATGGAGATTATTATCCATAGTTGAGATTGAACTATATTTTGGCCCAATGATAGGCCAGTATTTCCGATTAAATACTCTTGAAGTCATGCTCGTAGGGAATCGTTCCCTATACTCTTATCCACCCAATCTTCACTGTTATACCCCAGTGACATTCTCTTTCGGCCCAACACACAGTCAGCAGCTATCCCTCATACTGGTTCCTTTTATCTCTAGATCCCCGCTTGGATCTCTACTCTTCTCACTGAGAGTCTTCCAATTACTGCCTTCTGCAACCAATCCTTGATATAAAACAACATAATAGAAGCTGATAGTCTAACTATACACCAAATTGATAATATAACTGTAGATAATAATGCTTTTGTGGATAATGCTTTACTAAATGATGTTTTTTTATAGTAAGTTCTAGGGAATTATATAGTGGGGATAAAGCTGTATAACCCTCAGTTTACACCTCTTCTATAGAATGGCAGCTATTTCCATTTTTATCACCCATCCTCGTCTCAGCAGCAATGGTCTTCCCCATCCTGGCTAAGATTCAGTCATTGGACATTCTCAAGACCTCAAACAGATAGAGTCAGAAAATGTGTCCCTAACATTTTCCTCTTGATACAAGCAAACCAACCATAATTGGATAGTGACCTGATTAGGTAATGGGACTTATTACCCATTATGGCAGGTCACTCAACAACCAATCAATTTGCTAGTTGCAGGTGGCATCACTTGCCTTGCAACTTGCTATTCATTCCCAATCAGTCAGTGATGAAACCCAACCAATCCCAATCGGTACACCTGATAGTTAATCACTATCAGATGCCCCTATTTCATCAGCTTTCGCCCAATGAGATCTTAAGTATTCATCCGGATTGATCCCCAACAGATATGACCAGGCGAATATCCCAAAATCCACTGAATGTAGTTCCTCTGAAACTCAGGCAAACTAATTTCCAACATCACTTCACCTTAGGGAATTTTCCCCTAGCGATACCAGGTAATCTAGCAGGCTGGGAATATGGGCAAAGATCCTAACACATCCCCCCTATTGCCTAGATTTCCAGTGAGAAAAGGACTGGAGCATGAGAACACCGCTTTGGACACTTGGTCAAATACTTCATTGATTCAAGTGGAGTACACTTGTTAATACTCAATGCTGCTCAGGATAACCTTCAGCATACGGCGTTCTTCCTCTTCCTCCTCGCTACCACCTTCTCAGAGTGCAGTCCCCATGACCTTATATTGTGCCGGGCTGATTGATTTACTCATGACAATATTAGTCCTGGGATCTGGTTTTTCCCCATCAGGGTATATGACCCGCTGTCATAGTCAGGATTCTTGGTCCAGCGTCCTTGATTTCCTGATTTTCTCCTCATCCTAAAAAGGAGACTCTTGCCATTGATGTTCATTTCACAGATCAATTAAGAATACTTATTTATATTTGGCCTTTGTTATTTCTCTCATAACCTCTTGGCTCAAGTCATTCCTAATTCTTCCCTTGGAGAGCTTATCCCATTAATTTTGAGATTAATTTTTTTGAAATTGGAGCCTAACGGATTGTAGAGTGCATAATGTCAACTTCTATATAAGTCCAACATCCCCCTCTCATCCAGCTCATATATCAAATTCTGAGTTGCGCTACCAGCAGCTCCTCAATAGTCTTTATGATTCAGACCTCCGTCTCTTCCAGCAGATGAGTCGAGATGCTTGATGGAACCTCTTTTATGGTCCTTCCAGGACTCATACACCTAGTCTGGCGCAAGCAGCTAGTCCTTCCATAAAATTACTGGAAATGGTAACTAATCCCTCCAAAACCAGGCTGGTTATTGTTTCAAACAACTTTCAGCTGACTCTTCCTCTGCAGTCAATTCCAGAGTTGGACTTCAAAACCCTCCTGGATTTGGCTCCTTTTGCTGATGCTCCAAACATCATTGTAGATGTTCCAGAGATTATGCCAGTTGCTCTGGATCATTCGTTTCTGGCCAGGTCAGAACTGCTCCCTGAGTTCCTCTTCTGACTTGGTCAATTTTACAAACCTGCTATTCTGGTCTCCAAGCTCTCAATTGTTAAAAGTATTCACTTTGAGCTCCCCTATGCTGAACTCTGAACCCAAGTCACTGAGGCTTTGACTTTAATGCTGAATACCTCTGATCTTGATAACCTTCTAAATTAGGATACTGCCACATATTCTCTTCGCTTTGCTGGCCAAGTTCTTTTAAGTTGGTCCATGAAGCTTCCAGCCTCACCTGGGTTCCACCGTTCATTTATCTTCAGCTTCCATGAAGCTGTAGTCACCGCTTGCAGGATGCAATCTGCTCTCTGCACAACTATCTCTTCTCTGGTGCTTCCCATCGGTATCTTCTGCTGATGGCGTTGATAGGGGGCATGATTTGGCAACCCCTGTCGAGCATTCCTTCTTTGTTGCTGACCCATATGTCTGGTGTCCTTGATGAAGCCCATCGGCAGGCGCTCAGGACTAATCTTCCAGATCCAGTGCCATATCAGGATTACTCAGGGTTATTTGCCAATTGCCTCTTTGTATACTGCTGCTTTCCTCCCCGCTCAGGGGTTTTGTGATTGACTTCCTAAAACATCTCAATTTCACTTCCCCTAGTCACTTTTTCTCAGGGCTCGGCTTCCACTCAACAAATGTGGTTTCATGTAGGTCTCACCCTCACTAGCATCCGATTGCATATTGATTTTGATGGGCTGTTTCTTCATACCACAATCCATCCTCCCTCCCCCAAGAGGTGACATAGGGGAATCATCCCCATACCAAGGACAATCAATAAAAATGAAAATTTATAAAAAGATATCAGGTTTTTTATCTATGCAGTTTATAATTTTTTTCTAATATCCTATCAATTCTTTTATCTTTATTCTTCTTTTTTACTATGGGACTTGACCTTGTTTTGGTTCAGCGGTCCATCTTTTCTATAAACTGGGACCTGAGTACTTAAACCTGCCTTTTTTCGATGGTTCAGAGGTCCTTTTTTGGACTTAACCATCTAGATTGGTTTTCCTTTTTTAGACTTAACCATCTAGATTGGTTCAGAGGTCCTTTTTTTGGACTTGACCTAATCATCAGGACATGACCAACTTAATGGTTCATAGTCCTTCAGGAACTCTTTTATTTTTTTCTTTGATCCAACGCTTTAAATACTTAGCTGGACTAGATTTACTACTTTTCCATCCAAGAGATTCTTGATGGAGTAAGCATTGGTCACCGCCTTGGCAATTACTTTGTATGGACCCAACCACAACGCATCTAATTTGTTTCTTTATCTGAAACCAAGCATATCGCAATAGGCAACTTTTTCCTCTATTTAATATTCTTCCAATGCTGGTCGATTCTTGTCATCTGTTGATTTTGCTCGTATCCTTATCTTCAATGTTGTTTCAAACGCTTGCAATTGAATATTGATCAGAATACTCATCAGTAGGTTCAAGTATTGCTCAGTACTCATCCCCAATGTAGGTTCCACCACTGAATATAAAATTGGCAGCAACGCAGCCTTTCTTCCATATAACAATTCAAACGGCGTCTTTCCCATCACTGTATGATGAATAATGTGTAGGTGAACGTCACCAAACTCAGGTACATTCCCCATGTGGAAGTTAACCCTGCAACTAGCTTCCTTAGCATCACGGCCAGCATCCCATTGACCTGTTCTACCAGTCCATTCATCTCCGGCCAGTATGGTACTGACACAACTCCTCAGATCCCCAATATTTTGTTTAACCTTGGGATCACATGAGATGTGAAGGTGGTCCCATTGTCACTAAGCAGAACTTGTGGACATCCATGCCAGTATACCACTTGATCCAGGATAAATCTCGCAGTACTGGTAGCGTCTACTCTGGTTAGGGATTTCGTTTCAACCCATCTCATCAGATGGTCAATGGCAACTATGATTTACTTGACTCCCCCTGTGCTCATCGTCAGTGGTCCCATCATGTCAATGGACACCATGTGCTAGGCGAATCCAGAATGGACCAGTCATTATCCAGTTGTATTCTTGTGTGGTTTGTGCAGCTGGCACTCCACGCAACAAGCCAGATGATATGAAACATCATAGTTAATCGATTTACAGTAATAATACTGGCAAATATGGTCAGTTGTTTTCCTCAGGCCTTATGCCTAACAACCTTGTGAGCTGCTTGTACTATTGATGCTCTTTTCGATGGTTTTGGGAATAATAGCCGCTTTCCGTTGATCATCTTAATACTTGTCCATCCATAATATCAGTGTTTTTCATCACTTTCTAAAGCGCACCTTATATTTCTTGACCTTTTCCCTGATTATTTCTTCAACCATTCTCTGGAATAGCTCATCCGTCTGCAGGTATACCAACTGGACCATTGGCAACTTCAGTAAAACCATCCGCGTTCTGGTGAGTAGCCCCAGCTTGGTGGACTATCTCATAATCTTAAGCCTGAAGCTTAAGTGCCCATCGGGCCAGTCATCCTTCTGGTTCTCATAGATTGTGCAGCCAACGCAGCAAAGAGTGGTTTTTTATTACCTTAAAGTGCATTCTGTGGACATACACCCAAAACTGCTTGTATGCGTATATGACTGTAAGGCATTCCTTCTCAGTCACGGTGTAGTTCCTCTCAGCGGCTGAGAGTGTCCGGCTCACATATTCCATCAGATGCTCATCCCCAAGCTCATCTACTTGGCTCAGTATGGCAATTGCCATCAATATAGCATCAGTTTTAATAATAAACTCCTGATCACAATTTGGATATTTCAGAATCGTTGAATCTATCAAATACTGGAGTAACTCATCAAAGGAGTCCTGGTCCTCTTCATTCCATCTGAATACTTTTTTCAGAATTTTTTAATAAATGGAATAATGGCTCAGCTATTTGGGCGAAGTTCCAAATAAATCTTCTGAAGTATCCAACCATCCCAAGGAACACTTGGATGTCTGAGACAATCTTTGGTACAGCCATACGCTCTATAGCTGCTATCTTCTGGGTTTGCGGCTGCAATCCACTTGAGTTGATTACAAATCCCAAGTACTCCAACTCTTTCATGAAGAAGTGGAACTTCCTTGGCTTGATCTTCAGGTTAGCTGTGGACATTCGCTTAAAAACTTCTTCCAAATGGTGCAAGTGATCAGTAAACGATTTACTGAACACGTTGATATTGTCCAGATATACCAGGATGCATGACAACTTCAGGTCGCTTAGTATTGCATCCATGGCCCTCTGAAACGTTGCAGGCACATTGCAGAGACCCTGGGGCATCCTCGTCTGTTGATATAGCCCCTGCACGGTAATAATTGTGCATTTTTCTTGGTCTTCCTTTGGCAAGTCAATCTTCCAATCTCCCAAGATTAGATCCATCGTGGAGAAATACTTCTCTTCTCCTAAATGATCCAGCGCATCATCAATCCTCGGTAGGGGATATGAATTCTTCTTCATAAATTTTTTTCAGCCTTCAGTAGTCAATCACCACCCAGTTTGATCCATCCTTCTTCTTCACAATCAGAATTGGACTCGCCCAGGGGCTTAGAGATGGAAATAGAAGCCCATGCTTTACTAGTTTGCTGATTTCATCCTCCTTTACCGCTTCAGTGGCTTTCAATCTTTGGATCAGTCTCATTTTATCAGTAAACTTTCACCAGTATCAACCTTGCGAATTATGTCTTGTGCACATCCCAAATCATGGTCATCCTGAGCAAACACTTCCTGATGTTTCTCGAATAGTTTGAGTACTTCTTCCTGCTGGCCTTCCAGAAGATCAGCGAACTGCTCTCAATCAACCAACAGGTTGATGCTTTTGGCTACCCCGCTGGTAATCTCATTTTGTGAAGAGACCCAAAATCATGGAATCTTCTCAATTCAGCTTTTAGGTCTGGATGAATAAATGCGAAGATCTGATTCCTCTTGATATTCATCAGTTTTCAAATTCGCCAGTAGAACATGAATTTCTCCATGGCCCAGCATTATTATCCCAGTAGCTACCCATGGCTCCACTCTGGACTTCTTCTATGGGCTTCCGACCTCCCCATACAACAGCTCAGGTATCTCCAAAGTCAACCCTATGTCAACTATCTTCTTCGATCCAGCTGATAAGTCCTCTCTTTCTTGATCCTTAGTGGTTTTCCCCTTGTTCTCTAGGATTTCCGCTGGCATTTAGCGTCACTTCCTACCAACTAATTGGTAACAGTTTGGGACAATGCCATCATTGTATATCAGATTAATGAAGTTGTTTCTCTGATTCAACGGAGCTTCACCATCCTTCTGGTATATTTTTTTAGTAACATCTGACCCAGGATGGTCAACGTATTATCCTCAAAGTTACATTTAACTCTATACTTCTGTAGAAACTCCGTTCTGATCAAAATGTCATAGTTTTAGTTCGCTAAAACTATTGCTGGTGCAGATACCACCAACGACTTAAATCATAGTGGAAGTGCACTATACGCTCCACAGGAAAAGGTGGTGTTTGGCCCAGCTGTTCTATATTCTTTCTTGTGTTCCAAGTCCGGGGGAATCTTCTTCCTCTTCACCATCTTGGTTGAGACAATATTGATAGACGCTCAACTGCCAACAATCACCCTCACCCTCACTCGATTAACTTGTATATTTATATATGTACACTCAGAGTATTATAATATAGTATTTACTGAGTGAATGGCGGCATTAATAGCTGAATCAAGGGTGTGATCAATTTGTGCCAATAATTTCAGGAAACTATTCCTCTATCACACAGAGGGAAATAGACAGATTGGCCTCATCTAAATGGATGTCTAATAATTATTCAGGATTCTTGGAAGTTCAAAACTTCTCCACCAGTTGTTGGACATATGGCTTGGCAACTTCATTGATATATCGGGGTTGATTCTCTTCGCCCCAGCTCTGGTCACGGCATTCACATTCATATCGACCACTTGGTATAGCTGATCCTGCTTGTCATCTATGAACAGATCGCTAATATCAATTTTTCATTCATGATATTTTAATGAACAGGTTTCTCAGCCTCTCTAGACTGTTCTTTGTCTAGGAAGAGGGCCCTTTTCCTAAATCCTTGGTGGCTGCTGTCTCCTTTGCCTGGACCATGTTAATCTGATCCTTTGGCTTTTTAAAGTGTACAGTGAAATGTCCTTTCCCGCCACACTGATAGCAGACCTTCTCCTTCTTGTTTAACTGTCTGAATTCTTTGGGCTTATTTCCTGGCACGGTTCATTTGGTAGCCTCTTTTCACCTTTGCTTCCCTTCGTGGGATTTGGATTTTGGACTGGATTTGACTTGAAGCTTCTATTTGGGCATCAAACGTCGCTCCCAAAATCTTCAGGTTATCTACCATTTGCGATGTAGTTATCTCCATTGCAAACACAGAAGGCATTATATGATGCAAATTGCGATAGGGCTGAAGGGCTGCCTGCAGTGAGATTCTAGCATCAAAGTCATCTAAAACTTTTTCTCCGGCCAGGATCTGTGACTTCTGGTAAAATTAAGCCACGAAGATAGCAAGAGAATCGTCTTTATGGAACTAATTCCCATAAATTCTTGCTTGCATTTCGGCATGTGTGTCAGACTCCTGAACTCCTTCATGATGGCCACCTTTGAATCAGCATATGACCAGCTGTCCCCCTCCAGGTGAGGTAACATTAAGTTTTGACAGTCAGTGTCAAGGCAGTTCATGACCGTCAACGCCTTTTGACAATCTTTATAGCCATTCATAGTCATGTTGAACAGTTGAAAAAACTCTGGGGCATTGTTCTGTTGAAATGTTGGCAATTTTGGTGTTGCCCTAAATTCCTCTGAGTCATTTATTGCCGATTCTCTTGGTTCAACTACTCAGCTAACTTGCAGAGTGACTTTGGGCATCATCTCCTAAATGCATTGAAACCGGGTAGCATATTCCTTGGGGCATTTGACTTTCCAAGTATCATGTGAGGACTTCCTTCTTCAGCATCGCTTTCCATATCAGGCTCACAAGCACATCCATGAGCTTTAAGTTCCTCCACTTCTTTGATTAATTTCTTGATATCTGAACTGAACTTTCTTAAATGAACGCAATCCACTTCTCACTCCATTTTCAGGTATAGGACCTCTTGAATGAGGTCCCCTTCTTTCTTCTCCAATGAGTTTACTTTACCAAGTAACTCGTTCCCAAAGATGGCTACATTTCTACTCCTTCTTCCACTTTGAAATTTGTTCTTCCAAGGCTGCAAACTCCTGATGGTCCGCTGAATTTTAAACATTCTGGTTAACAGTGGCAATCTTGGTCCACAGTTTGCGTAGTTCTTCTTTATACAACATTATAATAGATTTTCACTCAACTACTCCGGTAGTGAGCAATAACTTGTAAAAATTTACTCTAGGTTGATTATCAGTGGCAACTCAGTAACCTTTTTTACTGCACAGGTTCAATTTCCGCATGCACTTCATTGCATTGTATAGAATGTATTAATCAATAATAGTATGGAGAACATTATCTGTAGTTGATTGAACTATTCTTCTGCCCTATGCTCGGCCAGTACTTCCAATTAAATACTCTTGAAGTCATCTTCATAGGGATTCGTTCCCCATACTCTTGTCCACCTGATCTTCGCTGAGATACCCCCGGTGACAGTCTCTTTCAGCCCAACACACAGTCAGCAGCTATCCCTGATTGTGGTTCCTTCATCTCTAGATCCCCACTCAGATCTCTATTCTTCTCTATGAGAGTCTTCCAATTATTGCCTTCTGAAATAATATCCTTGAGATGGAACTTCACACTGGATGCTGATAGTCTAACTATACACCAAATTGACAATATTAATACTAATAATACTAATAATAAATGATGGTTTTCAATGCTTTATGTTTTAATGTTTTTTATTATAGTGAATCCTAGGGGAGTTATATAGTAGGGGATTAGGCCATCTAACCCTCAGTTGACACCTCTTTGATGAAATGGCAGCTGTTGCTATTGAATCACCCTTCCTTGTCTTGGCAGTTATGGTCTTCCCCATCCTAGCTAGGATTCCATCATTGGACATCCTTGAGACCTCAAATGGAAAGAGTCAGAAAATGTGTCCCTAACATTTTCCTCTTGATCCAAGTGAACCAACCATAATTGGCTAGCGACCTGCTTAGGTAATGGGACTTATTACCCATTATGGCAGGTCATTAACTGATTGATTTTCTAGTTGCAGATGGCATCACTCGCCTTGCAACTTACTATTCAGTCCCAATCAGTCATTGATGAAACCTGACCAATCCCAATTGGTACACCTGATAGTTAACCACTATCAGATGCCCCTATTTTTTGTTTGGCAAATCCACCTGATGAGATCTTAGGTATTCATCCAGATTGATCCCTGATGGATATGACCAGGCGAATTTCCCAAAATCCCCCAAACATAGTTCCTCTGAAACTCGGACCAACCAATCTCTGATTCAATTTGCCTTAGGGAATTTTCCCCTAGTGATATTAGGTAATCTAGCAGGCTGGGAATATGGGCAAAAATCCCACCAGCATCTATTTCTAGAAACCTGTCACTGTGATCAATTGACTGGACAGAAAATGTCAAGATCAGATGTTACCCCAATTACATGGGGATATTTGGTCATATAATGATGTGAAGAGTGAAGCTATGAAAGAATTTGGTAGCCCTGATTAAATGGCTGCCAAAAGCATTCATTTAATTTAGCTGAGGAAAGCTGACCATGGGACAGGCATTGCTGAAAGAAAGAAACGAAAGAAAGAAATGACATGAAGCCTGAACAGGGCCAACTCCATCAAAGAAAAACTTTTCCACCTCCAGATTTTGACTAAAAATTTTCTAGTTACATCATGGGTAAGGTTTTCGTGTTATTAGACCTATTAATCGCCAATAGCTTCCTTTGGCTGGCACCCTAATTGATGTGCGAAAGTTGGGAATTGAACCTGCAAACTTCAGGTTGGTAGCCGTACGCCCTACTGACTCACCTTCCACCCCCTCTGCCAAAAGCATTCAATGAGGATTTAATTGCAAAAAAGATAAAAATCTAGGAGCGTTTGTCAATTAAATTTATCTAAGGCACAGATTCTGTCTGGGCATACAAGTAGTGATTTTAATGCTCGCATTACTATGCAAATGGTGCTCTGACTCTATCATGAGTTGCACCATTCAATGATATCAGCGTTGGCCACAAATACTTCTACCTCACATATGTTAAAGTGTTCAAACTATTTTGGCCACAATTTATTGATGAGCTGAATCTGCATGAAACCTCAACCAGCCTGAAATACAAATTAAAAAGGTATCTAAGCAAAAAAAAGGATCTCACAAATCAAATGAAGAACCTTAATTGGACAAGATTGGGTTAATAATATGACGCAGTTATTAGCGCCAAATGCGAAACTGTGGGTCATTATGTACCTCAGTGTTCAGATGTTGAGGGGTTTCCTCTTGGTTATTTTCTGGTGCTTAAGAGGTTTAAATTCCCAGCATTATATAACCAATTGCATTGGGCTTAGTATGTTGCAACTGGATTGATTAAAGGAGCTAAAGCAATCTGAGACCTGCCTAGTTGACACACAAAAAGTGTAACTTTATAATTACAATAATATAAGGGAGAAATACTTAATAAGGAAAAGGGTAATACTATTGAAAGCATTAGGTGGAAAATCAGGATTGTAACAAATGATGGGCAAATAAAATGAGTATATTGAAAATAAATTCAATACTGTAGTATAGATAGCACTGTCCAGGCTCAAAAAATGGCTGAACAGGATTTATAACGAAGGCTGGACTAGGATTAATAATGGCAGTGCAGTTAAGTGGTTTTCACTATCTGCTATTAGGAAGCCAACAGATAATAGGGTATAATATGTGTAATAAGATGGATTATGGACGAATAGAGTAGTTAAACACTAAATACAACCTTAGGCTTAAAATCAGGATGATATTAATTTGGTCTGGGCAATCTCCTATTCATTGGCCAGCGAAGCACTAATGTGACAATTTTCCTAGAAACCTTTCAGTTGGAAGATCAAAATCTATATAAAATCGCTTACTGCTTTAAAGCTGATCATTATAATTTTGGCCTTAGGCCAATAACCATTGATTAATGTATTAATAATTATGAGTTTGGGCCTTAGATCCAATAAAACATGGTATATATTTAATATTAGGGAATTAGAAAGTAAGCTATATAGGTATTACCTCAAAGCTTGCCTCCACAAGTTTCACCTCCCTCATTGGTTCATTAATTGGGTGATGCTTCTTACATAATATGCCACAATGGCTGTGCATGGCCCTGGCTTTCTCACTAATGTAGTTCAACTTCAAAGGGGACTCCGCCAAGGGGACCCTTTGAGCCCACTCTTACATAACTTCAGCCTTGACCCACTTTTACGCAATGTGAATGCCCGCCTTACTGGTGTCCATGTGCAAGGCCAAGCGCCAGTTAAGATGTTGGCATTTACTAATAACTGTGTGGTTGGGATGTCTAACAACCAAAATACACGCGCGCTTGATACGATTTTCCAGGATTACTTCTGGGCAAGTAACGCTGCACTTAACGTCTACAAAACTGAAATCATTCTCCTTGGTCAGTCAAAGCCCGCTGGTCACCAGCACCACGTTACCTACCTGCTTCATCAGCTAGATCATGGGTTTGCTTGCCCCGCCCACCCCATACCACCCCGCTTGTGCTCCCTTTTGTGCCAAGACCAACTGCTGGTCTGGTACGCTATTTTGGTGTGTGGCTGGAGGTGGGAGGGTACGCATCGCTGGTGATGGAGAACCATATACAGGACAATGTCACAAAACGCATCGCCTCCATCAGAGCCCACCAAATTTCCCTCACAGGCAGAGTTGTGCTGGCCAATTCTATGCTCCTATCTAAAGTTTTGTTTGTGGCCCATGTTATCGCCTTTTCCTCATCTTTCTATAACTCATTATATGCCCTCCTGGAAGGGTGGCTTTGGTTATGCCGCCAACCACCAGTGCCTGGATGTCTTGTTTGGCCCTCGCCATAATGGTGGTATGAGCCTGCTCAACTTTTAGGACCACGCTACCAAAATGCTTGGCTCCTGAATCGCTGCAGTCACCAACCTCATACTACAAGCCCAACTCTGGTCACATGTGTCCACTCCAATTTATTGCGCCCTAGGCCTCAGCAATCCTACCCACCCCAATTCTCTGTTAAATATCTTACCTCACATCCCTCTACTGCGGGCCTGCATGGGACGTCACCCCACTTCAAACGAGTTCTCCTCTCCATGTGGAGCACTGAGTGGATAATTTGCATCATTGGGAACACCGCCTAGAGGGGACTCCCTATTCCCCGCTTCACACAGGGAGTACATGGTAAAGCCATTCTGAACAGTTTGATACCAAGGAGGTCCCCTATCATGGCCAGGGTGAATTATTTGGAAATGTTGGACATCCCCTACTTTCTGGAAACCCAGAAAGCCATCTGGAAGTATGCCCATCACCCTCTTTTGCAGGCACATGTTTGTTCCCATGTGTGGCACTTCTTGAAATGGGTATACTGTACTGCTGAGCGATCCAACGCATCACACTCCGCATGTGTTGTGTGTGACCAATATGGGACTTTAATCCACCGCCTGGAATAGTGCCCTCCGTCAAAAGCAATCTAGCACGAGGTTCAACGTCTTTTTTGCCAGGAGCAAACACAGCCCTTCAGCCTATTTAAGGACATCTTTGCCTTGTCCTTGAATTCCTCTATATAACCTTTCCTCCAAGCCTTAATGGTAGCAATTGCAATGTGGATTATCCACATGGTAGTCTTGGATGTCATTTCAGGCTCTACTCCCATCCTCCAGGAACCTGTACGCCGATTTTAGTCGCACCTTATGGACCACTTTCAAATATGGTTGTTTGGCTACCTACCATCCTGACAACATCAGTTGGTCTAATCTTGGTTTCCAGTTTGGTTCATCAGTTTAGACCCTTTCCTTCATACATGCTCAATAGTGGCGCAAGCCTCTAACCACAATACCCCCTTTCCTTTATTTGGCGTTACTGCTGGCAACAGTAAACATCATTAGCTTCTCTGGGGTGCCTCTTGATTATATTAGTTCTTTTTAGTCTACACATTGGAAGTGTCCTTCTCAAGATCAGCCTTCCTCAAAATAAAATTTAAAAAGGAAGTAAGCTCTATATAAAATTAATTTAGAATCTTATAAGTATATCTATGAGTTAGAGGATACCCCAGTGGTAGAGTATGGACACACTACCACTGCCACCATGAGTTTGATCCTGGTAGATGAACTTTGGGTTGGGGATGACTATGAATATGTTATAGTTGCGCACCAATGCCCCAAACCGAGATAGCAAATGGCAAAGGTGGTCCATGGAGTTCCTGGCCTATTATACGCCACGCATGGAGGCTTTACAGGTTTTACCCTAAATCCTATTTTTTGATCCTTTAACTAGTGCAGTATCATCCCCAGGTCAGTCCACCTCGAATAAAATTTAAAATAATAGCATATTAATAGAAATAAATGATAAGTTAAATTGATTAAAGATTCAAGGAAATTGTAACTCTAAAGTTGAGGCTTCACTTATCCTGGGAAAAGCTCAACAGAGACCCCTTAAAGTATCAACTAGGGTGACAGTGATTTTGCCAGGGGTGATAAGCCTTGGTATGTTCTAAACTAACAGAGGTGGGATGTATGAGATAATGAAGGCAGAAATTTTTATAACTATGCTTTCTTTTGCTTTGATCAACTAAATCAAAGCCAAACTTTAAGGTTTAAGAAAATCTAAAAACCAGCCGCTCAAATCAAGCAATTCAATCATAATGTTGATGTTATCAACTGCTGCCCTGGCTTGGAGTGGTGGTACGCCACCTTCTGGCGTCCTTTGGACACCCCCAAAACCATCTGGGCTGGCTCTGCTAGCCCTCCAAATACCACCAGGAGTTACGTCCCACCTTGAGACTTATACCACCATCTCACAAGCTCATAGGAGGTGCTCAGGAGCCCTTTGATGCTCCCTCAGAAAAACCTGCATTTTTTATTATGGGTCAAATATGGGAATTTTTTACCATATGCAAGATTAGCCATCTTTGAGAAGGGTACGGCGGTTTTCTAGACCCAATGAATATATAAATTTTTGCCATTCAGGGCTATTTTGACCTCAGATTTTAATCTAATGCTGATGCAGTAGCAGCATCTAAGCTGCCATTTATTTTTTAAGATATCCCTATTCCCACTGTTCACACGTGGCTCCCAGATGAGGCCACTTTGGTGGTCCAGTTTGCCAGGTACCATCATTTCTCTCCCCTTAACGCCTTCGCCAAGAAATGATGGAGGGTTTGGCCATTTATGGCGCAGACCACATTTACATTTTGTGGTTCTCAACGTGGTTGGTCATTTGGCAGGGCCTCGTGCCTTTGTGACAATCCGCCCATTCCATTGCTACACCCACCTCATTATTCCCCACACTATGATCAGATTCACACCTGATCACCCTTTTTGGGCGCATGTTGAAGGTGGCCAAGCCATATGGCCCTTGTGCTTTATATTAGATCATTTAAATCGCAAGTCCTCCACAGCTTCTGCCTTCACCACTTCTGCTAATCCTCCTTCTGTCGTAAGGCTGGCTGTATCACCCAAATTTTTCAAGTGGGGAGTAATCCTCCTGCCCCCAACCTCATAATACTGGCACTGCTTCCAAAGCAACAGCTAATCAAAACTTACTTTTTTTAAAAAATTGTCAGAATTATAAAATCCTGGGCTGATGGCTGAGACAATTTCAGCTGAGCTGCCATGGTCAACTGTTCACAGCCAATCAGGTTCCACACTGCACTGACTCTGGTGGCTGGCCTGAAATTAGCTGATTTAAATCCATATAAAGCACTCAAATGAATTGATGACAGCGACCAATCATATAATGTCAAGTCAGATTTCGCTTTGGAGGATTTCTTAATCCTCCTGATTCACATCCCCACTGTTTTTGAGCTAAAAACGGTTTTCTATAATTATAAAAATATAAACAAAATGGCGGTTGAAGCAGCAGCTGCTCTGACTAACACTGTTTTTCGCCAACATCCTCATGGGGCAATAGAACCCCTTGTTGAGGGTATTCACATCCCAAATTTCCCCCATAATTTTGATCAGGATGCAAAATATGAATTGAGGAGTTCACTTTTGGAGCAAGCCGTGCATGCATCAATGTGGCAAAAACTTCTTTTTTAACCACAATTAACTTAAATTCACCAGCGCATCAAGTCTTTCACTTGTGTGACTGCTCTAATCACTTTTTCTGAGCATCAACTTTCTCAATACATTGTGGCGATGGACATCACTGACTTCATTACCAAATAAAAGCCACAATTATACCTCCTTATGCCACATGTCGCTGATCCCAACCCCTATGTTGTCTGTTATGGTCTTTCAGCTAAAGCGGGCGCCAGACAAAAGTTTCCCCAAAGCTTTCCAATCTTCTGATATGGCTTCAAAGGCTGATAACTTAGGGGCTATACTAAATATTTTTACAGTAATCCCGTTGTTTGGTTCATTTGCAAATAAAGATGTGTAGAAGCCCTGATTTAAAAGTTGAGCACAACTATTGCTAAAAAAATGACAATGAAGGCAGCAGAAATAGACGTTGGGATTGAGAGCATTTGGTTTATTTCAGTCTCATAATCTGTAGAAAGCCAGGGGTATGACGAATCCTTTTGTCAACATCTTTTTTGTTCACCTTGACCTGCTTTATTTTGGAAGTAAGGATCATAAGATTTTTAAATTTCATCCTGCTTAGAATTAGCAAGATTCATCTCAGCATTAGGGCTTTGGGTTATTATAGGAGCAGGAAGAATTTTTGTGAGGCTTCCTTAGGTTAGGTGTAACATTAGGTTTGCAGGGTGGTGTTGCATTCTATTAAGTTCAAAGTTGATGCATTATGATAAAAAAGTGGTCTAGGGTTATTTTGGAAAAGTTTATACAACATCTGGCAAGAATATTGGTTAGATGTAAGTTCACAATCACAATTATTAATGGTAAACTTTAATCAGGAGGCATTGGTTTACCAGGTCTAGAGTAATTTTTGAGATAGAAAAGGCTTTTTATTGTTTTGTCCAGTTGACATTTATTGGGATTTTTGCCCATATTCCCAGCCTTCTAGATTACCTGGTGTCGCTAGGAGAAATTCCCTAAGGTGAAGTGAATCAGAAATTGGATGGCCTGATTTATTGGAGGAACTATGTTTGGGGATTTTGGGATATTTACCAGGTTGTATCCTTTAAAGATCAATCTGGATAGATACTTAATATCTCATTGGGCAGAGTGGCCGACGAAATAGGGGCATCTGATAATGATTAACTATCAGGTGTACTGATTGGGATCAGTCAGGTTTCATCACCGACTGATTGGGAATGAATAGTGAGTTGTGAGGCGAGTGATGCTGCCTGCAACTAGCAAATCGATCAGTTGGTGAAGTGTCCTGCCATAATGGGTATAAAGTCACATTACCTAAGCAGGTCACTAACCAATTATGGTTGGTTTGCTTGGATTAAGAGGAAAACGTTAGGGACACGTTTTCTGACTCTTTCCGTTTGAGGTCTTGAGGATGTCTAATGACAGAATCCTAGCCAGGATGGAGAAGATCATTGCTGCTGAGACAGGAAGGGTGATTCAACAGCAACAGCTGCCATTTCATTAAAGAGGTGTCAACTGAGGGTTAGATGGCCTAATCCCCTACTATATAACTCCCTAGGATTCACTATAATAAAAAACATTAAAACATAAAACATTGAAAACCATCATTTATTATTAGTATTAGTAATATTGTTAATTTGGTGTATAGTTAGACTATTAGCATCCAGTGTGAAGTTCCATCTTAAGGATATTATTGCAGAAGGCAATAATTGGAAGAATCTCAGAGGGAAGAGTAGAGATCCAAGCGGGGATCTAGAGATAAAAGGAACCACAATAAGGGATAGCTTCTAACTTTGTGTTGGGCTGAAAGAGATTGTCATCAGGAGATCTGGACGAAGATTGGGTGGACAGTAATATAAGGAACGAATCCCTATGAGTATAACTTATCAAGTATTTAATTGGAAGTACTGGCCGAAGCGTTGGGCCAAATAATAGTTCAAACTCAACTATGGATAATAGTCTCCATACTATTATTAGTTAATACATTCTATACAACGCGAAGTGCATGAGGAAACTGAACCTGTGCAGTAAAAAGATCACTAGGGTTGTTTGCCAATAAGAACAAACTAGTAAATTTTTACAAGTTTGTGCTCACTACGGGGGTAGTTGAGTAAAGAATTTATTAACAATGTCATATAAAAAAGAAATGTGCAAGATATAGATCGAGTTCACCACAGTGAATCAGTATGCCTTAAACTCAGTGGACCATCAGGAGTTCACAGCCTTGGAAGAGCGAGTCACCAAGGTGGAGGAAGGAGTAGAAAATGTAGCCAACTTTGGGAACAAGTTACTCGGCAAAGTAAACCCATTAAAGAAGAAAAAAGAGACCTCGTTTAAGAGGTCCTATTCCTAAAAAAAGAGTGAGAAGCGGATCATGTTTATTTGAGAAAGTTCGGTGTGGATATTGAGAGATTGATGAAAGAAGTAGAGGATTTGAAAGCCCACAGATGTTCATGTGAGCCTGATATGGCCAGAGATGCTGAAGGGAGAAGTCCTCATATAATACTTGGGAAAATGAATACCCTGAGAATTATGCCGCCCGCCTTTAATGCTATTTCAGAAATGATTCCTGAAGTCACTCCACAAGTGAGCTGAGTAGCCAAACCAAGAGAATTGGCCCAAAATAACTCGAAGGAATTTAGAGCAACACTGAAATTGCCAACATTCCATCGAGATAATGTACCAGCATTTTTCTGACTGTTTGACATGACAATGAACTGATATAGGGATTGTCAAAAGGCGTTGACGGTCATAAACTTCTTGGACACTGACTGCCAGAACCTAGTGTTACCCCACTTGGAGGGGGACAGCTGGTCATATGCCGAGGCTAAGGCGGCCATAATGAAGGAGTTTGGTAGTCCAACCCGCATGTCAAAACGCAAGCAAGAATTTATGGGAATTCAATTCCATAAAGATGAGTCTCTTTCTAGCTTTGTGGATCGATTTTACCAGGAGTTGCAGATCCTGGCTAGAGCTAAAGTGTTAGATGACTTTGATGTGAGAATGGCTTTGCAAGCGGCCCTTTGGCCCTATCACAATTTGCATTGAATGATGTCTTCTGTGTTTGCGATGGAGTCAACTACCTCAAAAATGGTAGATAACCTGAAGATTTTGGGAGCGACGTTTGATGCGCCAAATAAAAGCTTCAAGTCAAATCCAGTCCAAAATCCAAATCCCACGAAGGGAAGCAAAGGAGCAAAAGAGGCTTTTAACCAAAATGTGCCAGGAAATAAGCCTGAGGAATTCAGATGGTTAAATAAGAAAAAAGAAGGTCTGCTTTCAGTGTAGCAGGAAAGTACAATTCGCCGCACACTGCAAAAAGCTGAAGAATTAAATTAATGTGGTCCAGGCCAAAGAGACAGCAGTCGCCAAAGATTCAGGAAAAGGTCCCGCTGCCTAGACAAGGAACAGTCTATAGTGGCGGAGAAACCTGTTTCTCCCAATATCATGAATGAAGATATAGACATTAGCAATCTGTTTTTAGATGATGAGCAGGATCAGCTATACCAAGTGGTCAACATGGATGTAAATGCCGTGACCAGAGCAGGGGCGAAGAAGATCAACCCCAAAATAATTCAGGAAGTTGCCTGGCCATACGCCTGACAACTGGCGGAGAAGATTTGGACCACTGAGATTCCTGATAAGTTAGCAGATGCTTGGTTAGATGAGGCCAATCTGGTGATCCCCCTAGGCGCAATAAAGGAATCATTTCCTGAATCATTAGTGCATATTATTTATACCCTAGATTCGGCTTATAACGCCACAATTCACTTAGTAAATACTATATTACAATACTCCAAGTGTACATATATAGATATTCAGGTGAATTGAGTGAGGGTGAGGGCGATTGTTTACAGCAGAGCGCCCATTAATATTATGTCGACCAAGCTGGTGAAGAGGATGAAGATCTCCCCAGACTTGGAACACAAGAAAGAATATGGAACAGCTGGGCCAAACACCACCATTTCCTGTGGAGCGTATAGTGCACTTCCACTATGATTCAAGTCGTTGGTGGTATCTGCACCAGCAATAGTTTTAGCGAACCAAAACTATGACATTTTGATCAGAACGGAGTTTCTACAGAATTTAGAGTTAAATGTAACTTTGAGGATAATACGTTGACCATCCTGGGTTAGATGGTACCATTGATATACCAGAAGGATGGTTAAGTTCTATTGAATCAGAGAAACAACTTCATTAATCTGATATACAATGACAGCATTGTACTAACATTATACCAATTAGTTGGTAGGAAGCGACAAGCGATGCCAGCGGAAATCCTAGAAAACTGGGGAATCCCTTAAGGATCAAGAAGGAAAGGACCATACCAGCCAGATTGCAGATGATAGTTGACAGAGGGTTGACTTTAGAGATTCTGGAGCTGTTGTATGGAGAAGTAGGAAGCCCCCGGAAGAAGTCCAGAGTGGAGCCATGGTTTGCTCCCAGGAAAATAATGCCGGGTCATGGAGAAAAACGAGTTCTCTTGGGAAATTTGAGCGAAATACTGATGAAGATCAAGAGGAATCGGATTGTCATGTTAATTATTTAATCCTGATGGCAGAATTGAGACTATTCCATGATTTTGGGTCTCTTGAGGAAATGGGATCACCATACAGGGTGGCTGAAAGCATCAACCTATTGGATGATTGGGAGCAACTCGCTGATCTTCCAGAAGGGCAGAAGGATGAAGTGCTCGAATTTAAGAAATATCTGGAAGTGTTTGCTCAGGATGACATGATTTGGGATGCACCTGAGATGTAATTCACAAGGTCAACACCAGGGAAAATCTACCAATAAGGATGAGACCATTATGGCAATTGAAAGCCGCTGAAGCAGTAGTGGAGAATGAAATTATCAAACTAGTGAAGCATGGGTTTCTAGATCTGTCATCAAGTCCCTGAGCGAGTCCAATTCTTATTGTAAAGAAAAAGGATGGATACAACTGGGTGGTGATTGACTACACAAGGCTAAACAAATTTTTGAAGAAGGATTCATATCCCCTACCGAGTATTGATGATTTGCTGGATTGATTAGGATCAGTGAAGTGCTTCTCCGCGATGTATCTAATCTTGGGATACTGGTAGATCAACTTGCCAGAAGAAGGCCAAGAAAAATGTGCGATTATTACCATACAGGGGTTATACCAGCTGACGAGGATGCCCCAGGGTTTCTGCAATGTGACTGAAACGTTTCAAAGGGCCATGTATGCGATACTAAGCGACTTGAAGTTGTCATGCTTCCTGGTATATCTGGACAATATAAACATGTTTAGTAGGACGTTTACTGATCGCCTGCACCACTTGGAGGAAGTTTTTAAGAGACTGTCCGCGGCTAACCTGAAGTTCAAGCCAAGGAAGTGCCACTTCTTCAAGAAAGAGTTGGAGTATTTGTGATTTGTGATCAACGCAAATGGATTGCAGCCGCAAACCCAGAAGATAGCAGCTATAGAGCACATGGCTGTGACAAAAAGTGTCCAAGACATCCAATTGTTCTTTGGGATGGTTGGATAATACAGAAAATTTATTTGGGACTTCACCTGAATAGCTGAGCCTTTATTTCATTTATTAAAGGATCCAAAAAAAGGATTTGTATGGAATGAAGAGGCTCAGGACTCCTTTGATGAGTTATGCCAGTATCTTATAAATTTGCCAATCTTGAAATATCCATATTTCAATCGGGAGTTTTTTTTCAAACTGATGCTTTGTTGACAGCAATCGCCATACTAAGCCAAGTAGATGAACTTGGGGATGAGCATCCAGTGGCATATATGATCCGGACACTCTCAGCCGCTGAGAGGAACTACACTGTGACTGAGCAGGAACACCTTGCAGCATATATGCATACAAGCTTTTTGGGTGTATGTCCACAGAATGCACTTTAAGGTGGTAACAGACCACTCTTTGCTGCGTTGGCTGCACAATCTATGAGAACCAGAAGGATGACTGGCCCAATAGGCAATTAAGCTTCAGGCTTATGATTATGAGATAGTCCACCAAGCGGGGGCTTCTCACCAGAACAAGGATGGCTTATCAAGGTTACCAATGGTCCAGTTTTTATACCCGCAGGTGGATGAGCTATTCCGAGAGAATGGTCAAAGGAAAAATTGAGGACAAGCCTCGAGAAATCCAAGGTGCGCTTCAAAAAGTGATGGAAAACACTGAGACTATGGTTTTACAAGTATTTAAGATGATAAATGGGATGCGGCTAATATTCCTAAAACTTTCAGAAAGAGCAGCAATAGTACAAGCAGCTCACAAGGTTGTCAGGTATGGAGGCCTGAGAAAAACAACTGACCATATTCACCAGTATTATTACTGGGAATCGAATAACTAGATGTCACGGATCATCGGGCTTGTTGCGTGGAATGCCAGCTGCATAAACCACATAAGAATACAACCAGATACCAACTGGTCTGACCAGGATTTTCCTGTCACACTGTGTCTATTGACATGATGGGACTGCTGGCAATGAGCACAGGAGGAGTCAGATACATCATAGTAGCCATCGACCATCTGATGAGATGTGTCAAAACAAAAGCCCTAACTAGAGTTGACATTACCAGTACTTCGAGATTCATCCTGGATCAAGTAGTATACTGGCATGGATGTCCATAAGTCCTACTGAGTGACAATGGGACCAACTTCACATCTCATGTGATCCTGAGGCCAAATGAAATAATGGGGATCTGAGGAGTTGTGTCACTACCATACTGGCTGGAGATTAACGGACTGGTAGAATGGGTCAATGGTACGATGGCCATGACGCTGAGGAAGCTAGTCGCAGGGAGAACTTCCGCGTGATGAATGTACCTGAGTTTGGTGACATTCGCCTACAACATTAGTCATCATACAGTGATGGGAAAGACGCCATTTGAATTATTATATGAGAAGAAGGCCGCGTTGACGCCAATATTATATTCAGTAGTAGAACCTATGTTGGGGATGAGTACTGAACAATACTTGAACCAACTGATGAGTATTCTGATCAATATGCAATCACAAGCATTCAATACAACTTTGAAGAGAAGGATACGATTGAACTTGATGGATGATAAGAGCTGACCTGCATTAAAAGAATATTGAATAGGAGAAAGAGTCGCCTATTGCAATATACATGGTTCAGGCAAAAAACAAATTAGATGTGTTGTGGTCAGGTCCGTTCAAAGTAATCGCCAAGATGGCTACCAATGCTTACTCCATCAAAAATCTCTTGGATGGAAGAGTAGTAAATCTAGTCCACGCTAAGTATCTAAAGCGGATTGAAGAAAAAAATAAAAGAGTTCCTGCAGGACCAATGAACCATTAAGTTGGTCATCTCCTGATGATTAGGTCAAGTCTAAAAAGGGACCTCTAAACTAATCTAGATGGTTAAGTCCAAAAAAGGACCTCCAAACCATGGAAAACTGGTAGGGTTAAGTATTAAGGACCCAGTTTGGGGGAAAAGATGGAGTTCTGAACCGAGATAAGGTCAAGTCAGATAGAAAAAAAGAAGAATAAAGATTTAAATTGATAAAGTATATTGGAAAAAAAGAAATTTAAATGCATAAAAAAGACGACATATTTTTATAATAATTTTTATTTATATTGGTCGTCCTCAGTATGGGGATGATTCCGCCTATATCATTTCTTGGGGGAGGGAGGATGGATTGCGGTAGGAAGAAACAGCCCATCAAAATCAATATGCAATTGGACACTTGTGAGGAAGAGACCTACACAAAACCACGTTCATTGAGTGGATGCTGAGCCCTGAGAAAACGCGATTAGGGGAAGGGAAATTGAAATGTCAGAAGATGCCAATCACAAAATCCCTGAGCAGGGAGGAAAACAGCAATAGAGAAAGAGGTTATTGGTGAATAACCCTGAGTAATCCTGATAAGGCACTGGAGCCAGAAGATTTGTCTTGAGCGCCTGCCAACAGGCTTCATTGTGGACACTGGACATATGAGCCAGCAATGAAGAAGGAATACTCAAAGGGGGTTGTCAAATCATGCCCCAATTAACGCCATCAATGGAAGATGGTGATGGGAAGCTCCGGAGAAGAGGTAGTTGTGCAGAGAGCGGATTGCATCATGCAAATTGTTTATGGGCTTCACAGAAGCTAAAGCTGAATGACCGATGGAAGCCAGGCGAGGCTGGAAGCTTCGTTGACCAACTTCAAAGAACTTAGCCAGCAAAGCGGAGAGCATAAGTGGTAGTATCCCAATCCAGAAGGTTGTCCAGATCAGAGGGATTCAGCGCTAATGTCAACGCCTCAGTAACTTGGGCCTGGAGTTCAGCATAGGAGAGCTTAAATTGTATGCTCTCAATTGAAAGCTCAGAAACCAGTACAGCGGGTTTGTATAATTGACCGATTCAGAAGAGAAACTCAGGGAGCAGGTCTGACCTGGCCAAGAATGAAAGATCCAGAGCGACTGGCATGATCTCCATAGCATTGATGATGATGTTTGGAGAATAAGCGAAAGTAGCCAAATACAGGAGGGTTTTGAAGTCCAACTCAGGAATTGACTGCAAAGAAAGAGTAAGCTGAGAGTTATTTGAAATGATGCAAGCCTGGTTTTGGAAGGATTAGTTACCACTCCCAGTAATTCAATGGATGTACTAGCTGCTTGCACCAGACTAGGAGTATGAGTCCTGGAAGGACCATGGAAGAGGTTCCGTTAAGCATCCTGACTCATCTGTTGGAAGAGATGGAGGTCCTGATTTGACAAGCTGTTAAGAAGCTGTTGGTAATGAGATTCTGAATTCGACATATGAACTGGACTAGAGGGGGATGTCAGACTTATATAGAAGTTGACATTATGCACTTTATAATCCATTAGGCTCCAATTTTAGTGAAATCAATCTCAAAATTAATGAGATAAACTTTCTGAGGGAAGAAATAAGAATGACTTACATCCAAGAGGTTATGAGTGAAATAATGAGGGTGAATAGAAATAGATATTCTTAATCAAGCCACAAAACGAACATCAACAACGAGAGTCTCCTATCTAGGATGAGGAGAGAATCAGGAATTCAAGGATGGCGAACCAAGAATCCTGAATATGACAGAGGGTCATATGCCCTGATGGGGGAAAATGGATCCTGGGATTAATATCGTCATGAGTAAGTCAATCAGCCCAGAACAACAGAAGGTCATGGGGACTGCGCTCAGAGTAGGCGGTAGCGAGGAGGAAGAGAAAGAACGCTGTATACTGAAGGTTTTCCCAAGCAGCGTTGAGTATTGACAAGTTTACTCCGCTTGAAACAATAGGGTATTTGACCTGATGTCCAAAGGTGTTCTCATGCCCCAGTCCTTTTCTCGCTGGAATTCTAGGCAAGAAGGGGGATGTGTTGGGATTTTTGCCCATATTCCCAGCCTGCTAGTTTACCTGGTGTCACTAGGGGAAAATTCCCTAAGGCGATGTGAATCAGAAATTGGTTGGCCAATTTTTGGAGGAACTACATTTGAAGGTTTTGGGATATTCACCTGGTCATAACTATCAGGGATCGATCCAGATGAATACTTAACATCTCATCGGGTGGAGTGGCTGACAAGATAGGGGCATCTGATAGTGATTAACTATCAGGTGTACCAATTGGGATTGGTTGGGTTTATCACTGACTGATTGGGAATGAACAGTGAGTTGCAAGGCGAGTGATGCCACCTGCAACTAGCGAATCAATCAGTTGTTTAAGTGACCTGCCATAATGGGTAAAAAGTCCCATTACCTAAGCAGGTCGCTAGTCAATTATGGTTGGTTAACTTGGATCGAGAGAAAACATTAGGGACACGTTTTTCAACTCTTTCCGTTTGAGGTCTTAAGGATGTCAAATGATGGAATCATAGCCAGGATGGAGAAGACCATTGCTACTGAGACAAGGAAGGGGGATAGAATGTCAACAACTGCCATTTTATTGAAGAGGTGTCAACTGAGGGTTAGACAGCTGAATCCCCTACTATATAATTCCTTAGGATTCACTATAATTAAAAACATCAAAACATAAAACATTGAAAACCATCATTTATTATTATTATTAGTAATATTGTCAATTTGGTGTATAATTAAACTATTAGCATCCTGTGTGGGGTTCCATATTAAGGACATTATTGCAGAAGGCAATAATTGGAAGACTCTCAGAGAGAAGAGTAGAGATCCAAGCGGGGATCTAGAGATAAAAGGAAACACAATAAGGGATAGCTGCCAACTGTGTATTGGGCTGAAAGAGACTGTCATCAGGAGTTGTGGATGAAGATTGGGTAGACAGTAATAAAGGGAACGAATCCCTATGAGTACGACTTATCAAGTATTTAATCAGAAGTACTGGCTAAAGCATTGGGCCAAGTAGTAGTTCAAAACTCAACTACATATAATAGTCTCCATACTATTATTGGATAATACATTCTATACAAAATGAAGTGCACAAGGAAACTGAACCTGTGCAGTAAAAAGATCACTAGGGTTGTTTGCAAATAAGAACAGACTAGTAGATTTTTACAACTTTAGAGCAGAGGAAAAAATCTTAGTTATGGCCTCGCTTTAACTCAAAATAGCAGTAGATTGGTCTCATTTGTCAAATTTTATTGAATAGAAGTTTGTGCCTTTAAAAGGTAGATAAAATTTTATTTGTCTGACATGGGTTTGCAAATCTAGTGAAACTAATGAGATAGAAAAATATTGCAATCATTTTTCTAGACTAATAGATTGCTGAATGATGAAAATTTTTGGCATGTATTTGCTTAGACTTAAAAAGGTTATAAGGTGTTAACTTTTTGAACTCACCCAGTTTGGTTGAGGTTGATTAAGTTTTGTCACAAACAGAAACCACAGAAACTTTATATGAAAGTAATTTTTAATAAACTTTATTAAAAATATAAGTTTATGGGAAAAGGTTGTTTTGTTGACTCTGATTTCCTCGTTAGAGCAAGGAGCTTTGATGCAGGGAAGTAAGGAGGGAGCCAAGTCATTTAAGTTAGATGTTTCATTGAGAAAAAGTGAGGGGCATCAGCATAGCAAATTGGAGAAGGAGCTAAGGCATTTGGGCTGGCTGTTTTGTCAAGAAACATTGCGGAACTATGGTGAAGGGGAGTTAAGAAGTCACCAAGGAAATTCAGTTGGCTGTTTTGTCAACAAAAAGTGAGGAACCTTAGTGCGTGGAAATGAAGAGAGCGCCTAATGCATATGGGTTTGCTGTTTCTATGTAAAACAGCAAGGATTGTTGGCGCAGTGGACGTAATTAGTGCTTTGTTTTGCTCAACTGGAATTTTGACCATAGGATCTTTCAGTTTGTTCATGGATGGTATTTAATAATCTTCAGCCTTGCTAATACTCTTCTATGCTGAACTTCTACACAATGGGTTTAAGTCATTGGTATTAGAGTTTTGTAACTATACTTGTCTTACTAATAACTCTTCTGTAAACAGCTGGTTGAGCTTAATTTAAAACTGTCATTGTGTATTTTTGATAAGCAATTTCAATGCGATCCTATATCACTGTCTAATTTTAGGACTAATTCAATTGGGCTCGTTCTTATTCTGAGATAATTGGAGTTTTGAACGTCTATTTAGGGAAACAATAGACCAGAATGTTACAAAAGTTGTAACTCCTTGAAAGTGACACTTTGAGGCTGTATTATTCTGTCATTTACTTGGACAATGGCTCACTGACCTAATCCTTCTGATCTCAAGTAAAATCTCAACTTAATACAATGTAAAAAGTATTGGATAAAAATGCTTAAATAAAAACCATTAACTTGTCATGTTTACATGACTTGATGATAGGCACAAACCCCAAGGACAAGGATGGGCAGCAGGAGGTCCAGAAGGTTAAAGTTCAGGCCCTTTCTGGGTCAAGCACACCTTGAACCAACGCTGGGTACAAGCCAAATATGCCCAGGTTGGTATAAGTGAGGTGCAAAACACCTAGCCTCTTGTTTCAGCTCAGGCGCTAAAAAGGATAAGCTAATTAATAAATGATGATGGGTCAATCCA
Source organism: Massospora cicadina (assembly GCA_022478985.1). Lineage (NCBI taxonomy): Eukaryota > Fungi > Entomophthoromycota > Entomophthoromycetes > Entomophthorales > Entomophthoraceae > Massospora > Massospora cicadina. Next base: position 85,658 of record JAKSZP010001483.1, on the reverse strand, counting down.
GTTAATTGGGAAACAGGGGTTCAAAACTCGTTCCATTTACTCACTACAAGCTCAGGTCAGGTACAACTCTAATCAATCACTCAAGTGAGGTCAGTTTTGAAGTATTCTACCCTTTCAGATGAGAGCATGTGCCTATTAATGCACCTTGGCTTGGGACACACTTTCGCTGAGCTAATTTCCCTGAGGTCGTTTCAGTATGTTCACTTGAGACCAATTTTTCTTGTTGGTCATCTTTTCCCAATAAATCCTTTGTCATTTTCCATTTTTATATATGTTAACTTGGGCGCACCTGTGCATGGACCTCTTTGAGAAGGTCTTGCGACGTTTTAGCTGTTTTATTTCAATTTAAATCATCACAGCCTCAGGTACATCGCTGTTCCTACCAGGTTCCCTCAAACCTGGTCACCAGTGCACTCTACCCCTGTATTAAACTCGAGTAGTAACAACCCTTTAGGCACTACCAAGTTCTGATATGTGCTAGAAGCCTTAATGCTTTCACAACGCTCAACACCCCCACCATATGTCTTCTTAGCTCCAGCTTCCTCTGCTGGGTTATTTTTATTATTATAACTATGACTAGTAGTTCACTTGCGTTGGTCCTGTGCACCAAGCACCACCACGCAGAAATTTGGAGAGATATAGACACTCTCCTAACATTAGATGACCAACCCTTTATCATTACGTGCATGAACTTTTCTAAGTGGGACTTTTGCAAAGTGCAAACGGTGTGCACCAGCTGGTGGCCACAGCTGTGGTGGGGCTCACCCTGTTATTCATTTTTCCTAGGGTTGGAGAAGTCTGGCATTATTCTCACTACTTCTGACTGGAAGGTACTCACCCTTCTTGGCCATACTTGGTGGATACAGTCGCTTCACAACCTAAGAGTCACGATCCCTGTGTCAAACATTGGGTTTGCAGCTTGAAAATGATAATGTCCTAGGTTGGGTTCAGCCAAAAAAGGTGAATGTCAGCTTTTTGTTATTTTAATGCTATTAAGAGAATTTTAATGGAAATTTCGATGATATTGGCCAAAGGACCCTAGATAATTCTCAATAAAACCCCATTAACTGGGGTAACACTAGTTTGAAACCTGCACAGCCACTGTTGATGAAATCAAATGATCAGATTTTGCTGATCGCACAACAGACTTCTAGGCAACCAGCGGAAAGGTACTCCCCCAACCATCACCAAGTCCTTCACAACACCTATGGGGGGCCACCCTCTTTTATAGGTGTGGCAGAGGCCTCCCAAGGTGAAAGTAATTTCTCTAGTGGTGATTGGTTGTGGTACATCAAATCCTTGCTGCATCAGTACATCCTGCCCCAAAATCCCAATGGTCAATTCCCAAAAAGGTAACTCCCCTCTCCCACGATCTGATAGGAGAGTTTCTCATATTTCCTAATTCATAATGTGTTGCAGCTATTCAAAAAATATCCTTGATTCCCTTCTAACCTCAAAATCTGTATAAATACTAATTGTCAAATAATGTGAAAAGGGCTTGCCTCTCGTTTTTAACCCTCACTCCTATTAAAAAAGTAAAACCCAATTTTTATAGTTCCTTAAATTATTTTAATAAAATCCTTTGTGAGATCCTGCAACGTAGCACCAAGCGAGCATAAAGAAGCTGGATTCCTACAAAAATAGTGCCACTACAGGGGATCCCTGTACACCAAAAATAGTTGCTCTTAAAAAAACTGGCAAGCGCTTTGTCCCGCCTTATGGAGCTTGAACGTCGCCCTTTCAAACTCCTCCTTAAAGAAAAATACAAGCCTGGTGAAGAAAGCATTATTATCTTCTTGTACGTTTTGAAGCTGCCATGGATGTTACAAATGACAAGCAAAAAGTTCATCACATCCTTCCTTGTTTAAGTCGCATAGCACAAGAGATGATAGTACCCAACCTGAACCCTGGGTACACCTGGTCAGAGGTGAAGGAGGCTCTTAAAGCTAAATTTGGATCAAAGCAAAGTCTACACAGGGAAAAACATGCCTTTGTGCGACTACACATGTATGAAAGTGAATCAATCAATGCCTTTGATAACGCTTTTACCTCTCTGCGCAAAGGTTGTTAACCTCAACATGCTTACCCTTGATGATTCTATTGCCGCCCTGTTAACTGGGCTAGCCTCTCAGCCCTCTATAGCCTGACATATCATCTCGGTGAAATGATACTTTATGAATATCTGTGACATTTTAGGAAGCTTTGTTAGATGTGGCTGAAATCCATGTATTTGCCACACCATATGAAGCTGAAGTGACAACTTGGATCTAACCATCGAGGAGCATTTGACTGTTAATCAATTAAGAGTGAGGCCACCTGTGCCTATCTTCCCAACTATACCTGCTCCCTCAGTGCAACTTGAAAAGTTTATCACTCCTTTTAATGAATCAAAGCCCTGTAAAGTTGTAACAACCATACACCCGCACAAGCTCACTAACGCCTCTTTGCCTTCCCTTCCAGAAAAGCTGGAAAATGCGTCTTCTAAGGCTACCCAATCCTCTGTAGCCAACTCCTACCTCCATCACTGCCTTTCCCGTTGTTGCGAATACTCTTGGGGAGAAATCTGAGGGGGTTTTGATGATGTTGGTTATTACATATTGGGAGCTCCTGCGAGTTTAAAAATACCTGATCATTTGAACACTGGAGGAGTAGATGAGACCACCATACCTGAGGAGACTTACCACACTCAAATTCTAGGGTGTCCAAAAGTGATTGACACAGCCAGTAATGGTAACCAATTCTTAGCTGGCTTGATTTGCCCTCTTCAGCGGGTTCATCCCATTAAATCCATCATGGATAAATACCCAGAGACCGCTAGAAAGCTAACCTTCACCTTTTGGATCAAGGAGGTCTTAGCTTTGTCACCTAAATTTGGGGGAACGCTCACTAAGGTTAAACTGGTCATTCAAAAGGTCCGAATACTAGCTATCTTGGACTTGGCTCCCCAGTCAACTTTAATCCTCTAAGCTTATTAAAAAAATAAAGCTAGCACCTGATTTCGAATACACGAAAGAGTTTGGACCTGCTGGACCCAACAATACCCATGCTATTGGGGCATACTCCTCCCTTATATTCGAATTAGGAAGCTTATCCTATCAGCCCCTGCTGTGGCTTTGGATAACAACGCATATGATATGCTCATCAGTACTTCTTTATGATTGAATATGAAGGAATAATTAACATGAAACAAGGGGTCCTCTCAATACTTAACTACGAAGTCCCTTTAATCTTAACCTATAAAGCATCCAGCAAGCATGAATACTCTTGCCTGGTTGAATATCCCATTTCATCTATGACCTTGCCTTATTCCACTTCCAGGCTTAACACAAAGAAATTACCTGATTCAGTGGATTCTGGGGATGGTATCCCTTTCACGCTGCAGATGAGTTCTTGATTAAGTCTGGTGAACAAAGAGTGGTTGATACTAAGATCATGCTTCAAATCCAATGTCATTGCTTGTTGCACCCCATAAGTATTAAAGGCATTAGTCCCTTGGAGCTTCGTGTCTAGCCAAGGATACTAGACTCAGCCTATCAAAGGCCTATTACCCTTCTACTGGGAAACCTTACTGGAAAAAACATGATCATACGGAAACATCAGGAGATTGGCCGAGGCTTCCTACTCCATGTAGAAGACATTGAACATATCCACTCCATTAGATCTATGGCGTATTGGACTTACCCATGGACAACATGGTGTGTACCTTGCCCAGTGTTCATATTTCAGATAAGCAGACCCCAAAGGAGTTGGAAAAAATTCATACCTTGTTAGACAAATACAGTGACATATATGCTCCAAATCGGATACTGACTATGACCACATGAAGGGCTGGTGCCACTCTATTGATGTGGGTGATGCCTGGACTATTAAGTCCAAACCTTATCGCAAGTCAAATGTGGAGGACAACAAATGAGGACGGAGCTCTGAAGTTATTAGACATGGGGATACTCGTTCCTTCACAAAGCCCTTGGTTTTCACCCCTAATACTAATTAAAAGTAAAAACGGAGGTTATCAGATAGTCATGGATTATTGTAGGTTAATTAGTCTCACTAAGAAGGATAGCTATCCTATTCCTCGAATTGATGATGCCCTGGCGCAACTCTCTGGCTCTAACTTTTTCTCCGCCATGGACTTTGCCAGTGGCTATTGGCAAATGGATCTTTCTCCTCAAGGTCAGGAGAAATGCGCTCTTATTTGTAGTGAAGGTCTCTTCAAACTCACACGATTACCCCAAGGGTTGTGCAACGCACCTGCCTCTTTTCATCGTGCAATGGATAACATCATGCAGGACCTCAAGTTAGCTTGTGTCATCGTTTATCTTGATGACATCACAGTGTTCTTAAAATCTTTCACCGAACATCTTAATCACTTGAAGGAAGTGTTTCAAAGGTTAAATAAGTTTAATATTAAGTTGAAGCCCTACAAGTTCACCTTCTTTCAAATGAAATTGGATTTCCTTGGACATTCCATTTACAAGAAGGAATTCAGCCCATGCAGGACAAGGTCAAAGTACATTCAAAAATGCCTTTTCTTGAAAGTCTACAATATATTCAGGTATTTCTAGGGATGATGGGGTATTATCATAAGTTCATCCCTGAGTTTCCAACTTAGTGAGCCCCTATCCGGCTATTAACCAAGAATAGACTTTTTTTGGGTGCTTAACAAAATGCCGCTTTTGAAACAATGAAGAAACTATACGACAACATCCTATCCTATGGCACCCAGATTATGATAAATCTATCATCTTGTTCACTGACGCCTTGGACTATGCCATTGGGGCTTTCTTAGATCAAGTTAGATGAACACGGTGTATATCATCCTGTCTCCTATTTTAATAAGATGCTGTCAAAGGTGGAACGCAATTACAGTATAATGGAAAGGGAGTGCCATTCTGTTCTGTTGGCTGTAAAGCACTACCTCCCTTTTCTCTATGTTAATTTCTCAGCGTCTGGGTCCACTGTCGTGAGTTGGATTTTCACAGGGTATAGCCACTGAGCAACCCAATTAAACAATATGAGGATCGCCAATTTATATAATAAAACTGGATAAAATACATATAGAGCTATTGCCCCTTAATCTAACTTTTATTTTAAATATCTCACAGACCTTTCTGCGCTCCCTCTTTTCTCATAAAAGACTATCCCCTTTTATCTTCAATCAGGCTCTTTATGCCTCAAATTCCCAACTGGATGCATCCTTGGCTTGGTATCTTCTATTCTTCTTCCTTTTTCAAGTTGCTCTCATTCATATTAATTCTTGGCATGATTCCTCTCGATTTGCCAAATGTTTCCATTTTGCTCAATTATAATTTGTGTATCCCCTTTTCATAAAACTCAAGACTCATCTTGATTCCCCTGTGATCCGCCAAAATGGGTAGCGTATCGTCCAGTCATATCAACTTCCCAACACTCTATGGAAACACCTTTACTGTAATTACTGACAACGCATCTCTAAAGCGGTTGCAGAACATGAAGGATCCCACTGGTTGGCTAGCTCGCTGGGCTCTAAAGCTCCAGACTTATGACATGAAGATTGAACGCTGTGCTGGAACTAGTCACTTAAATGTTGATAGGTTGACTCGCCTACCAGTCCTTCACTTGGAAATAAAGAATTGGAGAGGTTACATGACCTCTTAATGACCCCTAATGAATGGGAGGATGAGGATGATCCTGTTCTGAAGTTGTTAGCCTGGCACAGCCATAATACTAAATTTAAAGATGCGAAGTTGTATAAGCAGGTATGGAAAAATGGCTACCTTATCTTTGACCCTTAGGACGCGTACCTGCTATCCTAGAAGCACATTCCACCCTAGGTCATGGAGGGGCAAAGAAAACCTAAGAGTGAATTAAGGATCGGTTATACTGGGATAGAATGATGGCATCTATTGTTGATGTTTTGAAAGTCCGACTTATTTTAAGAAGCAATCTGGTTACAGGTCTAGATATTAATATCAACCAACTACACCTCAATAACCGTTCCACACCATCAGCTTTTATGTAGTAGTTCCTCTTCCTCAGTCTACTAGTGGTAGCAGATTTATCCTAGTAGCAATTGACCACTTCACTAAGTGGGTTGAAGTTGTGACTCTCCCTGCTTAAAAAGCTAAGGCTACCGCCACCTTCTTACGTCAACACATCTTCAACCATCACGGTTGCCCCTAAGTACACTCTGTAATAATGGTAAGAACTTCACCTCCAGAGTAGTCAAGATCCTGGCCACATCTATTGGAAGCACAACAACTTTTATCAGCTCCATATAGCCCCTCCACCAATGGGACTGTGCAAAGAGCATATGGAACCTTGGTTTTTATTTTTCAGAAAAATGGAATCCTCTGATCCTCTTCACTGTGATCAATATCTACCTTTTGTTCTTATGGTCTACAGAATTAGTTATCACCAGATTTTAAAAATGTCTCCATTCCCTGTCTTGTATGAGCGGGAACCAGGCATACCTGCCCTCTAAGCTAAAGTTGTATTCTATCATAGAGTTGAAATACTGGAGAGTGTTATGATAAGATTGGCTCAGCGCATAATTTAACTCCAATCCGAAGCTATGACCAATTTAGCAAAAAAAGTAACAAAATAAGGGCAGGCTGTAAATGAGCTCCAGACAACTTACCTACCTTCCAAGTATCTGATATGGTGTTGTACTACCATAACTGCATCACTCATAGATGCGGTAATCTTGGATCAATTTTGGAGGGTCCTATAACCATCATCTACAAGAGAGGAAATGTGTATAATATCAAAAATCTAGTTACTGGTATCACAATTAATCACGTACATGGCCGTTTCCTCTGGCCCTATTCACCCCCAACATTCTTGATGGGGGGTGATGTCAGACATTTTTTTCAGCTTACAAATAATATGTCCTGGGATGAGTTCCACCAAAAAAGGTAAATGTCAGCCATTTGTGATTTTCTGATGCTATTAAGAGTAATTTTAATGAAAATGTCAACAATATTGGCCAAAAGACCATGGCCAATTCTCAGTGGAATCCCATTAACTGCGGTACCACCAGTTCAAAACCTGCACGGACACTATTGGTAAAATCAACTGATTGCATTTTGCCAATCACACAATGGACTTCAGGGCAACCAGCAGAAGGTACTCCCCTAAACATTACCAAGTCCTTCACAACACCTAAGTGGGGGGGCACCCCCATTTATAGGTGTGGTGGAGGCCCCCCAAGATGAGAGTAATTTTTTGTGATGATTAGTTTTAGTACATCAAATCCTTGCCGCATCAGTACATCCTGCCCCAAAACCCCAATGGTCAATTCGCAAAACATTAACTCACCTCTCCCACGATCTGATAGGAGATTTTCTCATATTTCCTAATTTGGAATGCAATGCAGCTATTCCAAAGCTATCCTCAAATTCCCTTCTACCCTCAAAATTTGTATAAATACTAATTATCAAATATTTGGAAGTGATCACCTCTTGTTTTTACCTCGCACTCCTATTAAAAACTTATGTAACCCAATTTATATAGTTATATGAGTTATAATAAAATCCTTTGTAGATCCAGTGGAATAGCACTGAGTGAGCATAAAAAAGCTGGATTCCTTAACGCTGACTATCCACTAAAATTTACAAAATGGACATAATAAAATTGTGCTTTTCTTTCTCATAACAACCACCTTATTTACTATGATTCAATTCGAACAGCAAATTTGTTAATCACACACAGGAAATATGGGCGACTTTATTAATAAAATAAAACAACATGGGTGAGCGTCGCGGCAAGTGGTGCGCTTAATGGTGCAACTAAGGGCAAGAAACGCCCTGGAGGGGGACCAGGAACCCAATCTGTAAAGAAATCACAAACTCAGACACCATCTGGGTTTATGGTATCTACTGTAAAACACGCACAATATATGTACAATTAGTTCAACCAACCCTTGTCAAAGGTGGATCATGGGATCAGACTCTTCCTTGGGGATGAGTCACTGACCCTGTGGGAGAAAACATGTGAGGCATAGCCCTCACTTTTCCCTCACGCGGTATACATAGCCACCAACAATATGGACTACAGCTGGATCAATATTAGTTTCAAAACAGCCAATGAAGCCGATGCCGCAGTAAAAATCTGTGTGGAAATTGCCCTGCCTGAGGGCAAAAAAATTGTGCGCACCGCGTGCACTAGATGGAACAAAGCAAAAACTTTGTTCATCTCTTTCAACTTGCTCCCCACCAACCTTCCTAGTAAGGTAATCGAGGAGGAGTTCCACAAAGGTCTCTTGTCCTACGGAGAAATTCAACAACTCAAATTACAGTGACCTGCTTGATGCCTGACCTGTGCATGGGCAAAGCTATCGCCATAATCAACCCCTTCCCAAAGTGGAAGAGGACTTATCCAGAATTCCCCGCACAGTAGAATCTCACTTTGAAGATGGGGGCCAGTCAGCTGCATTATGAGTTACACCAGAATGCTCACCGCCCATTTGCAACCACTGTGGCTCACTGGGCCACAAGGAACATACATGCCCTGTGAAAGAGGGCTTAATGGAAAATGATTTTTGTGAGGAAGCAATGGATGAAGATAATAAAAACTTCACCAAAATGACTGACAGTCACCACCCATTCCGCTGGGGTGAAGATGGACTATACTCCATCGTGGACCCAGTTACAAGTAAACAACGTAAAGAAGCACAAAAAGCCTGCATGTGGGCAGTGGCTGAAGCGGCGGCACATGCAGAGTCCATCATTAACCCCAGACAAATTTGGGAGGATATTTTGGAAATTCACCAAACTAACCAAGCAGAATAATATGCCAGGTCGAAAATTTTCACAGTAACCAGACTGAGTCACAAAGTGACATCAGTCATGCACATACTGAGGAACAATGCAACTACAATTTGGGTGAAAATGCGGTGCACAATTCAACAAAGTCAAACCTCAAAAATATAAAATCCAATCAACAATCTGCATCAAATCAACATGAGACCTGTGCGGGAAAAGTTGATGCAAATGCAAAAAACCGCAATTCCCTTGAATCATTGGGTCAGATCAAGGGAACCAACAATGGCAGTGAAAGAGTTGGAGTACAGATGTGGAGCATGGCCAAAATGAGCCATGGTGGGATAGGGCCAGAGGGCCCTCCCAACCACTCCTGAGGCGCCGCAGGCACCTCAGTGTCAATAGGGATGCTAAACATTGCGGGAGCCAGGGCTCATACGTCCCAAGCCAAAAAGCTGACATTCCTGCAAAAACCTCTTGTAGACATCTTGGCCATCCAAGTAACCCACTGTCTACAAGGGGAAGAAGAATCCTGGTCAACCAGGGTCGCACCATCACAATCAGTATGGACGTCTCACTGTGGATTGATCGTCCAAAACAACAAAAGATTTAAAATTACAAATTTGTCATCACACTTGCATGGTCAAGTCCTGGTAGCAACAATCACATGCCAAGAGGAAATAATTTTGTTAGAATGTATCTATGCACTGTGCACTGCAACTGAGAGAAAACAATTTTTTGAAAACACTTCTATTCTCACCCTCCCACCAGATACCATTATGTTAGGCAATTTCAACTGCTGGGATAAACCCAATATGGATCAATGGCCTAATCCCAGGGGATAACCACCTGGACACATTGAATATCGCACAATGAAGGCATCTCTTGGCTTACAGGATACTCTTCCCCCCAGTTCACCACTCCTTCCCCACATGATGTGGCCCAACATATGTGAGGGAGCACTCATATCAATGAGTCGCATTGACCACATCCTCATCCCGCAATCCCACCGCTCAAGAATCTCCAAATTTATAACAAAAAAGATCAATTTTTCTGACCACCGATTAGTTATGGTGCAGTTAGCGCCAACCCAATCCCACACACAGGTGTCACCTTGGAGAAAGCTTCACCCAGAAAATATAAAATTGCCTGAGATATCCAACTGGGTCAAAAACAAGGCTACGAACCCAGAATTCACAGCCCCATTCACTTTGGATCCCATCAGAACATGGGACAATTTCAAAAAGGATCTAATCAACAAAACCTTACATATTGCATCATGCAAGTACACCGCGGACATGGCCACAATCAAGCGTACCTTGGCGGAAATAGACCACCTGGAAATAAATACTCTGGGATCTGGCTATAGCCCTAACTGTGGATGCAAATGGGCAGAAATTTCTGCCCAACTTAATAATCTCATCCTCAAACACCAACACAGAATCAAAGTATCAAACAAAGGTAAGATCATAAAGGAAGGAGAGAAACCTGTTCAACATACTTTTTCTGCCAATTCCACTCCCGCAGAAACCAACCTGCATGCACACAGGTCTGCTATATCAACGGCACCGTGGCAACTGACCCTGAGGAGGTCAAGGCAGAAGTACACCGCTATTAACCAAATTATATCACAAAACGCCAACAGATTCACAAAAGATTAAAGAAATTTATACAAAATGCCAAGATACAAAGTACACCACCAAATTACAATATACTATCCCTTATTACACGGGAGGAGCTTTGGGAGACAACTCGCGATGCACCACATAGGAAATGCCCAGGGCCTGATGGGATACCCTACAAATTTTATAAAAAATATTAACAAATCGCCCCCCTCCTATTGGCGTCTATGAACCAGAGCTTGTTGGAAACACTCCTATTACCAGGAGGCCATGAATCCTACGTTATAACCTTATATAAAAAGGGTGACAAGTTGGACCTGGCCAACTGGCGCCCAATTGCACTCTCCACACTGACACAAAAATTCTAACAAAAATTTTAGCAGCCAGCTTAGGTGCAATTGCATCTGACGTCCTATCACCCAACCAGTTTGGGTTTATACCAGGGCGTTCAATCTGGAACAACATTCACCCTGTTGCAAATATTTGCCAATCCAAAGCAACTGGTGCCCTGGTAATCTTGGATCAGGAAAAGGCGTATGACCATGTTAGCTGGCCATACCTAAAAGAATGTCTACATGCCTTCAAACTCCCACTAAGATTCATAAAATGGGCGATGCTCCTAACAGAATCTGCAACCATGGCTGTATGCGGCCCTGGATTCCTAACAAACAAACTTAAACCACACAGAGGGCTCAAACAAGGGGATCCCCTCAGCCCACTGCTATACAATTTCAGCTTTGACCCACTCCTCCGAGTAACTGACTCACATCTCATGGGATAACCGCACAAGGACAACCAACAGTCAAGATACTGGCCTTTGCAGATGACTGTGTAGCAGGTATAGCAAACAATGAAGATGCCTGACAGCTGGAACGCACTCTAGAGGAATAATCAAGGTGAGCAATGCATCACTCAACAAAAGAAAGACAGAAATTATCCTCTTAGGCAAATGCACAAACAATTGGGCCACAACATCAGAACCTCATACCAATACACGAAGAAAAAGCACAATTATTTTACCCTTTGCAACACCTCCCACCACCACTCCTGTCCAACACCTTGGAATCTGGCTAGAATCAAGGGGATATGCTAATGAGACAATGGAAAGTAACCTGTTACAACGGGTATCCAAACGTGTCGCCTCCCTCAAGGGAAGAACCCCAGGATTAACAGGACGAGTTACAGTTGCTAACTCGCTCATCCTCCCAATACTGTGGTACCAGGCCCACGCGATCGCCTTCTCACCTACCTTTATAACCTCAATCCGCGCGCTTGTCCAGGGCTGGCTGTGGCCTGGCTCTCACCCTCCTATACGGATGGAAACACTATTTGGCTCACGCTCAAGCGGAGGCATGGGGCTAATAGACCTTGAAAGCCACGCCAATCACATCCTAGGTACATGGATAAAGGAAGTCCTTGCTCCAGACCTCCCGCAACAACATTGGTCCAGAGCAGCAAGGACTAACTTTGCACAGGCGCTCAAATTAACAAACCCACATAGTCCACCCAGACTACTTTCATACCTTGCCAAGCACCCTACTGCAATGGGACCTCATGGAACCTCTACTCATTTCAAACATATCCTCCAAACTTTCCGCCATATGAGATGGACCATAGAGAACATGGGTACTATACAGGGAAGGGGACGGCCCAGCCCCCAATTTAAATTAAGAAACCCAGAAAACCACCCTCAGAAAGATATGCTCGCAACAACCCCAAAATAGCTAGGATAGAATACCTAGATATGTTGGACATCCCCTATAATTTAACCACACAGAAGGCAATGTGGAAAATGACTAACCACCCACTCCTACAGCCGAGGATAAGAGCAAACGCTTGGCGCTGTCTGAGAAGGACCTATAGGACAGCGAACCGTTCCAACTCCCTCCACAAAACATGTGCAGTATTTGGAGGGGAGGGATCCCTACATCACCGCCTAGAAACATGCCCCCCAACCAAAGCTATATGGCAGGAAGTTGCACGCCTGCTCAAGATCCAAAACGAACAGGAATTCTCGATATCAAAGAGCATCTTCGCGCTCCAGATCGAGTCACCAATCCCATCCACACTCCATTCCCTAATAATACCCATTGCAATGTGGACAATACACACAATTGCATTAGATGCGTTCAAGGGCACGGTCCCAACCATTCATGGGGTTATTAACAGATTCCATGTCCACTTACTAGAGCACTTCCAAGCCTGGCTCTATGGATATATGAGACCAAGGCAAAAAGCGCTCATAGAATCATGGTTCCCACTCTGGTTCCTCCACACAGACCCTTTCCTTCACACATGCTCCATAGCAGGGAAAACCCCTCGGAGTAGCACACCAACCCCCATACCTGGCAGTCCCGCTGGCAACAGGGTAAGCTTTAGTACCCTGGGGTGCCTAATTTTATATTTGTTGGTTATTCTCTTAGTTTCAAGTATGTTTGGTAATGTCCATCCCCTGGTCAGCTTACCTCAGTTAAATAAAAAAATACAATAAAATTGTTTTTTCTTCGGCATTACACACAGATGGTGCAGATGGGATTATTAATGAAGGGCCTGGGGGTGTTAACCTTGAATAACGTTGTACAACCCATCACAGAAAGGGGTATAGGGTCATTTATAGCCCAAAATGCGTTTAATAATGACGTTTCCACATATACTACCAAGTCATGTCTCTTCTCTTATGGCTTTGACAAAGATCCCATTCCTGTATATTGAATTAGCCCTGAGTACCCCCTCTTGTCCCCTACCATGATCCGCAGAACTCAGGAGGAGGAAAAAAACTGCTTTTAAGATATAAAAACGTTTATGCTGTTGCTGAAGATATGGTGGGATATATGGACTCATCTGTAAAAGTGGATAACAATCTTTCTCCATTTTTGATGCAATAATGTATCCAGGGGTTTGTACATCCCTGAAGCAGAGTTTGGTGGTGAAGTGTCGGCGTTCTCTGCTATAAATAAAGAACATTTGTGTTATTTTGTACTGACTGCTACCCTTTTATTTCCTTTTAGAGAAATTAAGCACTAATAATTTGGTGGATACTGGAGCCTCTGGGAATTTTATGGACTAAAACCTAGTCGACTACCTTGAGCTGAGCTACATACCAGGTGGTATAGCTAGAGGAGGGGCTTCCCAAGGTATTCCCACGCTGAAAAGCTTGGGTTTAGTGGCCTTTCAAGCTGGCACATATCATTTGTCTGACCACTTCCAAGCTACAGAACCTCTTATACCCCATCCTTTTGGGTGTAGAGTGGTGGAGAAAGTTAGATGTTAGGACTAACTTATAGAAAATACCCTATCCCTAACTTTGTAGAATGGTCACAAGTTGGTTGTTCCTTTTGCCGAAGTCAACTTTCAGGGCGGTTTACCCCACTAGCCCAATATTTAAACTCTCAGCTTTGCCCCATTGCTGAGACCCTCGGTGGAGGTTCCATTACCTTCCTGTTTGGGGTGGGGGTTGGAATATTTGTTTGATGCGGCTTCAGCTAATCCACTACCTGATAATTCTGAGTTTAATTTTCAAGTTCAAGCTTACTGTGGGTCTGGTGAATATATCTTCCCCAATTTATCCATTGATTGTATGAAAGGAAGCGTTCTTAGATGTGTGGGTTAAGGAGCAGTTATCCAAATGTGCTATTTTTTATTGTAACTCCCCTGTGTGCACCCACTTCTCTTTGTTGAGAAGGCCAATGGTACCTTATGCCCTTGCGTAGACTATGGGAACTTAACATCGTCATGGTACCAGACTTACATCCCAATCCCCTGGACTCACAGATTGCACGCTATGTAGAGAAGGCTCGAGTCTTCTCCAGATGGATTGTTTAAATGCATCCAATCAGATCCGTTTTAATAAGGGCCATGAGTGGTTGACCGCATTTTGTAACATTAAAGGAATCTTTCAATTTTAGGTTATGTCCTTTGGGCTTAAAATGTCCCAGCTATCTTTCAACGACGTATTGATGAAGCTTTGGGGGACCTGCTGGGGGTATGCGCGGTAGATATGGATGTCATTTTAATATATTTTTTCCTGACAGTGAGTCCCATGAAGTACACTTTTGGCAGGTGGCGGAGCGTTTATGGGCTTCCAATATTATGCTGAAAATAGCAAGCATGATAACCTCGAATCCCAAGTCACCTTTCTGGGCAACGTCAATTTTGACAAAGGGCACATGATAACTCCAGACAAGGAGAAGGCGATTCATGAGTGGCCACTCCAATTTCAGTCAAGGAATCGAGAAGCTTTTTGGAGACGTGTACATTTCTTAAGAAGTTCACTTTAAACCTTTCTGAAGTTGTCTCGCCTTTGTATAAAGAGAGTGAGGCAAAAGTACTTCTTTGGTCCCCCATTTTGAAGGATGCCTTCCATGCAGTAAAGGAATGTTGCTGTCCACTTCTGTACTTCGCCATATCAACTCCAATAAAAAGTTCATTGCTGCTTCAGATGCCTCAACTTCGCCATAGTGGCAGATCTATTACAAGTGGGTGAAGGTGGAATAGAGCATCTAGTGAGATTTTTTTAGGAAGATGTCTTTACCAGAGTTAAGCTATGCCATGTACAATAAAGAGTTATTAGCAGTGGTTGAGCCGCTGACTTATTGGCGCCATCACTTGCAAGGCTCATCCCAACCCTTCCACATACGTACAGATCACCGTGCCTTACTGTACTACAGCGCACCTCATGTCTTAACCCCATGGCAGACCCGCTGGCATGAGACCCTTTCCCATTTTGCATTTTCTTATAAGTTTATAAAGGGCAAGGAGAACGGTCTGGCGGATGCTTTGAGCCATAACCCTGCACTAGCTCCTGACCCTAAGGAGGTGGAGGTGCATAGTACCCATTTATGATTCCTTCAGGTAAGATTGTGTCTCAACTTTCCTCTCCCTTGGACAATGGGCCAGCGCTCGCTCTTTAGAAAATGTGGAGGAATATGGTATGTTAGAAAGGTTTTCTTTTTAAGCCTTTTTTGCTGAATATATGATGGTCCTTGCAAAGAGAGCTTTGAATCAGGATGCTATTACCAGGGGCTATAATGTAAAGGATGTGATGGTTTGGTTTCAGTGTTGCTGTCGGACATTTGCCCTCTCAGCTGCAGAGGAAGAATATCTTGGGTCAAATTCAGCTTAAACAGGGAAATGTCATCCATTTATGAGTTTGAAATGAGCCAAAAAGAAATTTAAATAATGTTAATAATGATATCAAGAAAAAGCCAAAAGACCCTGGCTGATTCTTGGTGGAACCTCATTAATCGGAATAACACCATTTTGAAACCTACACGGGCACTAAATGTAAAATTGAATGGTCAGATCACTCTGACCACACAACGGACTTTGGGAAACCAGAGAAAGGTACTCCCCCAACCATGTCTAAGTCTATAAAGCACCTACATAGGGACTCCCTTTTTTATAGGCATGGTGGAGGTCCTCCAAGGTGAAAGGATTTTATCTAGCGGTGATTGATTGAAGTACATCAAAACCTTACCGCATGGGTATACAATGGCCCAAAACCCCATCCCAACTATCATTCTGCCAAAAGAGTAACTCAAATTCCCACGATCTTATAGGAGAGTATACCATATTCCCTAATTTGGTATGCATCGAAGCTATTCTGAAACTATCCTCAAATTCCCTCTGACCCTTGAAACAGTTTAAATACTTATTGGTCAGTTATTGAGAGGGATTGTTTTACTTTTTACCCCTCCCATCTAATAAAAAGCATAAAAACCCAAGTTTTTAGTGTTTAATTATTTTATTTTATATAAACTTTTGAGGAATCCAGTGGCGTAAGCACCAGCGAGAACCCATAAGCTGGATTCCAAAAAGTTGGTGCTCACTACAGGAGACACCTGTACACGGAAATAATCGTCAAAAATGGAGGGATCAAACGTGAGTAACCCTCCCCCTTTTCCTCTTCACGTTGAATCACGATTAATTGCTCTGAAAAGCAACATAAAAGCGCTCTATTCCATCTCAAAGAAATTGATCAGCGCCCTTCATCACCACTTTTTAAAGACAAATACATCCCTTATGAATCAAGCATTGCTACTTTTTTGTATGTTTATGAAGCTGCCGTGCATGGCACAACTGATAAGCAAAAATCCAACACATCTTTCCTTGTTTAAGTTGCCTAGCGCAAGAGAGGATTTTGCCTTACCTGGACCCTTTGCATACTTGGGCGGAGATGAAAGAGGCCCTTTTAGCTGAATTTGGATTAAAGCAAAGTCTACTCAGGGAAAAACAGGCCTTTATGTGCCTTATCATGTATGAGGGTGAACCGCTCCTTGCCTTTGCAGAACGATTTTACCTCGCTGCGCAGAGGTTAAAAACACTAACATGCTAACCCTTGATGATGCTATTGCCGCCCTGTTAACTGGGTTAGCGTCTCAGCCTTTTCTAGCTAGACATATCATCTCAGTGAAACGCCATTTCAAAAATATTCATGATCTAAAGGAGGCGTTAGTAGATGTTGCCAATTTCTATTCATGGGCAACACCTAAGGAAGCTGAGGTGAAACATTCAGCTCTGACTATTGATGAGCTACCACCAGTTGAACATTTGGGAGTAAGCCCTCCTGTGCCTATCTTCCCTGAGAAACCTGCTACCTCAGTGCGACTTAAAAGATATCACTCCCTCCTATAAATCAGAGTTCTGTAAGGTAGTAACAACCATAAGGCCGCACAAGAACACTAAAGCTGCTCTGCCTACCCCTCCAGCTAAGTTGGTAAATGCACGCCCTAAGGCTATTTAATCTCCTGTGGCCATCTCTCCTATCTCCATTGCGGCTTTACCAGTTGTTGAGAATACCCTTAGGGCGAATCTGATGGGGGTTATGACGTCGTTGGTTACTATATATTGGGAGCTCCCGCAGAGGTAGAGGTTCATCATCATTTGAACGCTGGAGGAGTAGATAAGACCACCATACCCGAGGAAACGTACCTCAGCCAAATTCTAGGAATCCCAGATTTATTGACACTGCCAGTGATGGTGGTCACTTCATATCTAACTTGATTCAACCTATTCAGCTGGTCCATATCATGAAAGCCATCTTGGATAAATACCTGATACTGCTCAAAAGCCAACCTTCACCTCCGCCTCATGGAAGTCTTAGCTTTATCACTTAAATTTGGAGTAACCCTCACTAAGGTTGAAGTGGTCATTCAAAAAGTCTGAATAACGGCCATCCTGGACACTGGCTCACCGGCCAACGTGATCTCCACTAGCTTATTAAGAAGATAAAGCTAGCGCCTGACTTGGAGTACACGCAAGAATTTGGAACCTCTGGACCCAACAATATCCGTGCTATTGGGGCATACACTTCCCTTCCCATTAAAATTGGGAAGCTTGTCCTATCAGCCCATGCTGTGGCTTTGAATATAAAGCATATGATATGCTCATTGTCAGTCAAAATATATGATTGAGTATGAAGAAATAATTAAACTTAAGCAAGGGGTCCTCTCGATAATCAACTACAAAGACCTATAGTCTTACCAAATAAAGCACCCAGTAAACATGAATACTCTTGCCTGGGTGAATACCCCTTTTCAGCTATAACTTTGCCTTATTCAACTTCCGGGCTTAGCACAAAAAATTGCCTTAATCAGAAGATGGTAAGGGGGTATACCATTTTTGCTGCAGACAGGGTCTTGATCAAGCCTGGTGAACAAAGAGTGGTTGATACTAAAATAACACTACAAATCCTCCACCATTGCTTGTTGCACCTCATAAGTATTAAGGGCGTTAGCCCCTTGGAGCCTTATGTATTGCCTGGTATACTAGACCCAGCCTATCAGATGCCAATTACTATTCTACTGGGAAAACTCACCGAAAAGGACATGATAATAAGGAAACACCAGGAGATTGGCAGAGGCTTCCTACTCCTAGTTGAGGACATCGAACATATCCACTCCATTGGCTCTATGGCGTATTTTACTTACCCATGGTAATATGGTGTGTACCTTGCCCAATGTTCATATTTAGGATAAGCAGACCCCGAAGAGCTGGAAAAAGTTAATACCTTGCTAGACAAATATAGTTAAATATACGCTATAAATCAGATACTGACTATGGCCACATGAAAGGCTGGTGCCACTCTATTGATGTGGGTGATGCCTGGACTATTAGGTCCAAACCTTATCGCAAGTCAAATGTGGAGGACAACATATGAGGACGGAGCTCTGCAGTTATTAGACGCGGGGATACTCGTTCTTTCACAAAGCCCTTGGTTTTCACCCCTAATACTAATTAAAAGTAAAAACGGAGGTTATCAGATAGTCATGGATTACTGTAGGTTAAATAGTCTCACTAAGAAGGATAGCTATCCTATTCCTCGCATTGATGATGCCCTGGCGCAACTCTCTGGATCTAACTTCTTCTCCGCCATGGACTTTGCCAGTGGCTATTGGCAAATGGATCTTTCTCCTCAAGGTCAGGAGAAATGCGCTCTTATTTGTAGTGAAGGTCTCTTCAAACCCACACGATTACCCCAAGGGTTGTGCAACGCACCTGCCTCTTTTCATCGTGCAATGGATCACATCAATCAGGACCTCAAGTTAACTTGTGTCATCGTTTATCTTGATGACATCACAGTGTTCTTAAAATCCTTCACCGAACATCTTAATCACTTGAAGGAAGTGTTTCAACGGTTAAATAATTTTAATATTAAGTTGAAGCCCTACAAGTTCACCTTCTTTCAAATGAAATTGGATTTCCTTGGACATTCCATATACAAGAAGGAATTCGGCCCATGCAGGACAAGGTCAAAGTACATTCAAAAATGCCATTCCTTGAAAATCTACAATATATTCAGGTATTTCTAGGGATGATGGGGTATTATCATAAGTTCATCCCTGAGTTTCCAACCTAGTGAGCCCCTATCCAGATATTAACCAAGAATACACCTTTTATTTAGGTGCTGAATAAAATGCCGTTTTTGAAAAAATGAGGCAACTTGTACAACAACATCCTATCTTAGGGCACCCAGATTATAATAAATTCTTCTTATTATTCACTGATGGATCAGACTATGCCGTTGGGGCCATCTTAGCCCAGTTAGATGAACATGATGTATATCATCCTGTATCCATTTTTAGTAAGGTGCTGTCAAATGCGGAACACACCCACAATGTAACGGAGTAGGAGTGCCTTGCTGTTCTGTTAGCTGTAAAGCACTACCGCTTTTTTCTATATGGAAATACCTTCACTGTGGTTACTGACCACGCATCTTTAAATCGATTAAAGACATGAAAGATCCTACTTGTTGGATTACTCTCTGGGCTTTAAAGCTTCAGCCTTACAACATGAAAAAGAACACTGTGCTGAAACCCATCACCTGAATGTTGATGGGTTACCTCAGTTAACGGCCCTTCACTTGGGTAATAGTGAGGCAGAGAGGTTATAGACCTCTTATTGACCCCGATGACTGGGAGGATGAGGATGAGCTGCACAGAAATTTTTAGCCTGGCACTCCCATAATACCAAAGTGGAGAATGTAAAAATGTATAAGCAAGTGGGGCCAAAATGTCTGTCTTACCTTCAGCCCTTGGAACGCGTACCTGCTATACTAGAAGCACATTCCACCCTAGGTCATGAAATGGAGAAGAAAACTTATGAGTGGACTAAGGATCAGTACTATTGGGATGGAATGCTGGAAGCTATTGTTGACGTCTTGGAATATTGCCTTACATGTAAAAAGAAATCCAGTTTTAAGACTTGATACCAGTTTCAACCAACTATCGATCAACAACCATTCCACACCATCATTCTGGATGTAGTAGGTCCACTTCCTCAGACTACTAGTGAAAAGAGATTTATCCTAGTAGCTATCGACCACTTCACTAAGTGGGTTGAAGTCGTGGCTCTCCATGCTCAAACAGCTAAGGCCTTTGCTTCCTTTTTACATCAACACAGCTTCACCTGTCACGGTTGCCCCCAAGTACTACTCTGTGATAATGATAAGAACTTTACCTCCAGAGTAGTCAAAATCCTGGCCACATCTATGGGAGCACAACAACATTTCTTAGCTCCATATAGCCCCTCCACCAATGGGACTGTGCAAAGAGCATCTGGAGCCTTGGTTTTCATTCTTCAGAAATGGCCTCCTCTGATCCTCTTCACTGGGATCAATATTTACCCAGTGCTCTTATGACATACAGAATCAGTTATCACCAGATTTTGAAAATGTCCCTTTCCATGGTTTGTTTGGGCGTGAACCAGAAATACCCACTCTCTTAGTTAGAGATGTATTTTCATCTAAGGTTGAGGAGTCTGAAAAAGTTTTGAGAAGATTTTAACGCATCATCCAACTCCAATGTGAAGCTATGACCAATCTAGCAAAAACGGTGACTAAAGAAGGGCAGGCTGCCAATGAACTCCAAACCCCATTACCTACCTTCCAAGTATCAGACATGGTATTATACTACTATAACCATATTACCTCTAGAAACGGTAATCTTGGATTAATCTGGGAGGGTCCCTACACCATAACCTACAAAAGCGGCAATGAGTAATCTATTGTCTTTAGCTACATGAGTCACCATTAACTGAGTAAATAGCTGTTTCCTCTGACCTTATTCTCCCACAACATTCTTGAGGGAAGTGATGTCAGACATTTGCTCTTTCAGCTGCAGAGGAAGGATGTCTTGGGTCAAAATCAGCTTAAACTGGAAAATGATGGATATATACAAGTTTGCGATGAGCTAGAAAGCAATTTCAATAATGTTAAAAATGATAATGAGGATATCAGCTAAAAGACCCTGGATGATTCTTGGTGGAACCCCATTGATCAGAATAACACCATTTTGAAACCTGCACGGGCACTAAATGTAAAATTGAATGGTCAGATTACTCTGACCACAAAAGGACTTCAGAGCAATCTGAGGAAGGTACTACACCAAACATCACCAAGTCCTTCACAACACCTATGCAGACCCACAAACTTTTATAGGCGTGGTGGAAGTCCACCAAGGTGAAAATATTTTATCTAGAATAATTGGTTGAAGTACTTCAAAACCTTACCACATGGGTATATTCTACCCCAAAACCCCATTCCAACTCTCGTTCTGCCAAAAAGAGTAACTCAAATTCCCATGATCTTATAGGAGAGTATACCATATTCCCTAATTTGGAATGTATCAAAGCTATTCTGAAAATATCATTGAATTCCCTCTACCCTTATAACAGCTTAGATACTTATTGGTCAGTTATTAAGAGGGACTGTTTTACCTTTTTTACCACGCTCTGCTAATAAAAACCCATAAAAACCCAAGCTTTCATTAGTGTTCAATTATTCAATTTTATTTAAACGTTTGTGGGATCCAGCGGTTTAAGCACCAGCGAGCACCCATAAGCTGGAATCCTACAGTCGCCTATGGGTTCCTGCTGGACCACTTCGCCTGGAAATCATTTGGGACCATTATGATGTAATCACTGTTGGTCATCCTGGGAAGGCGAAGACCCTGGATTTTATCCGCCACACTTACAAATTGGAAGGGTCTAGCCGCTCAGTTAGGCATATATATTGTAAAGAGTGCCTAGTCTGCAACCAAATGAAACCAAATAGCCAGCCTTTAGAAGGGTTGTTGGTAACAGTTCAAAAGGTTGATAGTCCTGGACTTCCCTATCAGTTATTTTCTTTGTTGCATTGCCTGTATCTGATGGCTTTGATGCTATCATGGTGGTGGTGGACCGTTTTATGAAGTTCGCCCACTTTTATCCCTTGCAGATCCATTGTCACCACGGTGAAAATGGCTAGGCTGTTTCTTACTAACCTGTTCTCTCTTCATGGGGCCCCTCAAGAAATTATTAGCGATCATGGGCCCCAGTTTACCTCTGTCTTTTGGGAAAAGTTGTGTAAGAATCTGAAAAATCCGTCCCTGTCATTTAACTGCCTATAAACCCCAATCCAATGTCAAACTGAATGATTGAACGAGTGCCTTAAAGCGTTCTTGCGGTGTTATACTGCCACAGATCACCCAGATTGGGTTTTCATCTCCCCATGGCATAATTTAGTTATAACAACACACAAAATACATCAATCGGTTGTTCCCCTTTCTTCGCCAACTATGGCTTCAATCCCTTCTTCAATAAAAAGCCCAGTTGTGTATCCAAGGTGGAAGCGGTGGTGGACTTTGCAAAAGTGCTTAAGTATGTACACCAAGTGGTGAGCACAAATTTAGATGCGGCCAAGATGGCTTACAAGTATCATGCTGAAGGTAAGAGATGGGTGGGACCTGCTTACAAGGAAGGGTATCTCGTGATGCTGGATGCTAAAACATCCCTATCAAGCAACCATGCAAGAAAAGCTGGGATCAAAGAGAATTGGGCCATACCGCGTTGTAAAAAAGGAGGCCACGCCTCAGACAAGTTGGATCTTCCCCCTCTTTTTGAATCTTTTCAGTGTATCATGAAAGCAAGCTCACGTTGTTTGAGGGACCCCTCCAGAGACTCCCAAAGCTTAACTCGTGGATGGGGCGCTAGAATGGGAAGTGGAGGATATTGTTGCATCTCATCAGGCAAGAAGAAGGATTTAGTATCTTGTATCCTGGAAGGGATTTGACGCAGCGGAGAACAGTTGAGTTCATGTACATGGTTGCGCTCACACCCAAGAACTGATTACATCATTCCATGAGCGTTTCCCTGAGGCTGCATGATCAAAGTCCAAGCCAGCCATTGCTGCCATGGATTTGGCCAGCCCATAAAAACTTTTCCTTGGCAAATGCCCCTGGAGGGGAGGGGTGGAGCCCAAAAAGGAGGAGATGGAAATGTCATGCTTACATGACTTGATAATAGCAACAACCCTCAAGGATAAGGAAGGGTGGCAGGAGGTTCAGAAGATTAAAATTCAGTCCCTTTCTGCCTTAAGCACACCTTGATCCAACGCTGGATACAAGCCAAATATGCCCAGGTTGGTACAAGTGAGGTGCAAAAAGCTCAGCCCCTTGTTTCAGCTCAGGCGTTAAAAAGGACGAGCTACTTAATATATGATGATGGGACAATCCGGTTAAATAGGGGAACAGGGGTTCAAAACCCGTTCCATTTACTAAAGCACAAGCTCAGGTCAAGTACAACTTCATTTGATCACTCAAGTGAGATCCATTTTAAAGTATATTACCCTTTTAAACTGGGAGCATGTGCCTATTAATGCACCAAGGCTTGGGATCACTTTCTCCAACCCAGATTTCCCTGAGGTTGTTTAAGTATGTTCGCTTGAGACCAATGTTTCACATTGGTCATCTTTTCCCGATAAACCTTTGTCATTTTCCATTTTTATATATGTTAACTTGGGCGCACCTGTGCATGGACCTCTTTGAGAAGGTCTTGCGACGTTTTAGCCGTTTTATTTCATTTAAAATCATCACAGCCTCAGGCACACCGCTGTTCCTACCAGGTTCCCTCAAACCTGGTCACCAGAGCACTCTATCCCTGTACCAAACTCGATTAGTAACAACCTTTAAGGACACTGTCAAGTTCTGAAGCTTTCTAGAAGAATTTTGCTTTCACAACGCTCAAAACCCTCGCCATATGTCTTCTTAGCTTCAGCTTCCTCTGCTGGGTTTTTTTTATTATTATAATGATGTCTATTAGCTCCCGTGAGTTGGTTCTATGCACCAAGCACCACCACGCAGGGTATTGGAGAGTTATAGACACTCTCTTACACTTGTGGTAACATTTGATTGTATTTTACTATCATAAATTTTAAGATTATTTGTAACTTTCGATGTTAACCACATCTTACCAAAGACACCTCACCTTCAATGGCACTTAGCCTTAATAAAAGTAACAAATTCTTCTGAGGGTTGACAATCCTCTTGACTTGGGGCATCTCACACGTCCCTAGGGGCAGTGTCAAACTTGTAATATATCAAGGCAGCGTTTCTGACGCATCTGCAAATAGCTGAATCAATGCTCCTCTCAAGAAATTGGCAGTGCATACCAAAGTGTCTTGTATCACGAATTAGTGATTAATTCAATCAAAAACTTGACTGACATAAAAAGCTGATTTTACCTAGATCAACAAAGCCCATATGCCCAAGTCATTAAGTCAACTATTATTACTAAGTCTGACTTAACCAACAAACCCCCTGCCTTTGTCATAATAGTTAAATATTACTAAGTGGAATTATTAGGCCACAAATCCCAATTTTGGATATACTTGGATATTTTTGGCCCATAATCACTAATAAAATTTGATATGTTACATGATAAAATTAGCATCAGCTAATATTATTATTTCCCCTATCAATATCAACTGTCAATTTAGGTCCAGTCAACGATTCAAAAAATAACTAAGTTGCGCACCAGTTGTTGGAATTTTTGTTTGGTTTCTCGCTGGTGCTTAGAGAATTCAAAGCCTCAGCGTTATAGAAACAATTGTGTAAGCTTAATATGTTGAATCTGGTGTATATAGAGGGGCAAAGCTATCCTAAGCCCTCCTAGTTGGCACAAAAGTGAGTAACTTTATAATTATAAGATAGGCTTAAAAAGTAATAATTATCAAAAGGTTAGTATGCTTATTTAGAGTACCAGTGGAAATTTAAGATTATGATTAGTGATAGTTGAGTTTCATGTGTTATGGTGCAATTAGATTCAAGAATTTAGGAGATAATGGCATTTTTTAGGTTTGGAGTTGGAAGCTTTTTGATCCGCTTGAGCCTACTTTTGAGCAAATTAAAATTTACAAAACTGAATAACTAGCAAATTAGCCGTGAGACCAACCCACTGATGTCCACAGCCCAACCGCCTGCTGCTCCCATGTGGAGCAGCGGCGAAAGCCCACCTATCGTTTTCCAACCAGTAGGAAAATGTGCTCGGACTGGTTTTTAGTCCTAACCAATCCTTAGGTCAGCTTGTTCCACCCAAAGATCTCGCCATTCACCTCACATGATCCCATGTGGTGCCCCATTGCCCTCTGGTACTTCCCCACCCTAACATGCATTTTGGCCTTTGGGTCAAAAATGGGAAATTGTTCCCATACACAGACAAAGCTATCATTGAAATAGCATTTTCAGTAATGCAACCCACCGGGTTTATCAATTTCTGACATTATATGGTGAACTTTGGCCTCAGCTTCACTTGTGAAGCTGATGCTGCCACTGCAGCAACTGTGACCCTTGTTTTTGAGGGCACCCTGATTCCCACCACATGCACCCGGCTTCCCACTGATTCCACATTGGTGGTTTAGTTTTCTGGGTTGCCCACTCACCTCCCCCTACGGTGCTCCTTCAAGAGCTGATGGCAGGTTTGGCAATATATGGTAATGACCCCATAGTTCAATTTGTGGTCCCTAATGGAGCCACACGCCTCACTGGACCTTGGGCATTTGCCATGATCAGCCCTAAATTAGATAACGTTGCTGAGCAGATCCCCCGCTCCTTTGTAGCCTCTGCCCTTGACCACCCATTCTAGGCCCAAGTCGAGGTGGGAGAACCATATGTCCAACCTGATTCAAGTTGGATCACTTTAAGCATAGTTGTTCCTGCCTCACCAGTTCCGCCACCTCTGCAGGCTTGACCATTAGCTACCCGTCCGCCTGACCCTCACAACCATATGGGAATAGGGTATCATCCTACTTCCCCCTCCTCCCAAACCTGCTGCCCCTGCTGCGTCTGCAGCAGCCAATCAGGAGCATCCTAAGTCTGGTGCCACCAATGCTCCTACCAATCAAAAAACAGCCTGAACAACAATTTGAGCCTGAGCCCCAACCTAATTGCCAGCCTCAGCCATCCCTATTTAGGTAAATGCGAATTTATATGACATGAACCCATGGTCCTCATTGGATGAAACTGACAATTCAGGTCGTGTGATTGAAGACTTCAATGTTGACATGAGGGAATTTCTCCCTACATATTTCCCCATTGTTATCCCTCAACGCTTTTATGCCCCATGGCCAAATGAGGATGTATTATGCACCCACCAGTTTGCTGTGGGGATTTTCCACCCAACCAAAGAAGAGTTCCTCCGCCATGTTTTGCCCACACAGAAAAAACTTTTTCCAAAGGTCTTCTCATTCCCACTCTTGCCCTGGCCCACACCCTGCAGAACAAATAAACATACTCCAGTTGCTAATTGATGCTACAGAGGACATTCAGATAGTGGTTGACCCTTTCCAACCCAAAGAAAAAGTTACCTGTGCTAGTGCTGCCTTAACTTTCCAGCTTCATGCCATCCGCATTCAAGCAGAGAAATTCATGTCCAATTACATAGCTCAATTCATAACGATATACTTTCTAAGACCAACCAGTCCCCTAAGATCTCCTCCCGCATATTGCTGATAGCCCCACACTCTTGCTCTCTGCCTTGAGCCGTGCTTTAGATGTTGAGGAACTTGAGGATGAGCTCCCTGACCCCCCTTCCCCTTCTGTCATGCTGGGATGAGCAGCTCGCCGCTGTCCCACCTGGTTGGTTGTGATCTCATTCATTTTGCGTTTTGCTCACTTTTTGGGCGGTCACCACATTCTGGTTGGGAAGGTCTGTTTGTTTTTATTTTTGTTCTTTGAGCTTTGGCAATGTCCATCCCACGGTTGGCATACTTATATTAATCCTAAGTTCAGAGTTGGAGTAGATCACAATTATTATTTAATGCTGGATTGAGATCAATAATGATAACATAATTAAGTGGTATGCATTATCTAATATTAGGAAGCTAGCCAACAATAAGGTATAATAAGTGTTATAATGTGGATTATAGACGAATAAAGGAGTTAAACACTAAATACAACCTTAGGCTTAACTTCAAGATGATATTAAATTGGTTTGGTCAGTCTTCCTATCTCATTGGCCCGCGAAGCACCAACGTGGCAATTTTCTGGAAAGCGTCCAGTTGTAAACTAAAATTTTTTCTAAAAATGGCTTAATGCTCTAAAACATAAAAATATTTTTGATTTTAGGCCTTAGGTTATTATTTATTTAATTTAATTTATTGCAGGGAAGGCCAACCATGGGATGGACACTTCCGAATATGACTCAGATGAGACAAAACTTAGTACCAGGGGAGGCACCCCAGAGAAGCGATGCTATCTCTTGTTGCCAGTGGGAACGCCACTTATGGGGAGGGGGAGGGAACGTGTGAAGGGGCCGTAGCCACTATTGAGCACGTGTGGAGGAAGGGGTCTGTTTTGATGAACCAGACTGGGAACCAGGAGGAGACCAGCTGTCACCGACGCGGTGGGAGATATCCAAACATCCACGCTTGAAAGTGGTCCACCAAATGAGACCGGAATCTGTGGACAGCTTCAGGGAGGGTGGGGATGGAGCCAGCGATGGCATCCAAGACAATCGTGTGGATAGTCCACATGGCGATTGCAACCACCAGAGCCTGGAGGGAGGGTGAAGGGGGGGCCATTGATGAAGCAAACATATCTCTTGACAGACTGAAGGGATGCGTTTGATCCTGGCCCAGCAGACGTTGAACTTCGCGCCATATCACTTTAGAGGTGGGGCACTTCTCCAGGCGGTGGAACAGCGTTCCATACTGGCCACACACGACACAGGATGAGTGTAAAGCGTTAGAGCGCTCAGCTGTACAATACACCCGCCTCAGGCAGCGCCACACATGGGAGCGGACTTGAGGCTGCAACTGAGGATGGTGTGCGTATTTCCAGATAGTCTTTTGGGTTTCAATGGAGTAAGGGATGTCCATCATGTCCAGGTAGTCCACCCTGGATAGGACATGGGGTCGAATGGGGATCATGACATCATGGATGGGTAGCCCCTGTACCTCTTGTGTGAACTGAGGAGAGGGGTGGCCTCTTCGGGTTGTATATCCACTAAAACGAATTCTCCACTCTGCGCTTTGCATGGATAGTAGGATTCGTTTGTAGTGGGTTTTTGTTCCGTGAGGACCTGTGGCCGATGTGTGTGATGCGAGGTATTTCATCAGGGAGTGGGGGTTTGATGGATTATTGAGGCCCAAGGCTCGGGAAAAGTTGGAGCAGGCCGCGCGGGACCAGTGTTGGGATGGGAGTGTAGGAGCGGTGACAGCCGCGATCCAGGTGTCCAGGATCTTGGCAGCATGGGCTTTGAAGTCAAGAAGGCCCATGCCACCATGATGATGAGGGCCAAACATGAATTCTAGCCGTACTGGTGGAGGGTGCTTGACCAAAGCCATCCTTGCAGCAAAGCATACAGGGATTTGAAGAAGCTTGGGGAGAAGGGGATGGCGTGGGCTCCGAACCAGACTTTAGATAGGAGCATAGAGTTGGCAAGAACAACCCTGCCAGTGAGGGTAGTAGGGTGGGCTCTGAGAGAGGCTATTTGCTTCATCACGTTGTCCAGTATACAGCCCTCCATTACTGCTGACGCGTATCCACCTGCCTCCATCCACACGCCCAGATGGTGTACCAGTCCTATGGTAGGACGTGGCACAAAGGGGAGCACCAGTGGAGCGGTGTGTGTTGAGTTAGTAA
Source organism: Massospora cicadina (assembly GCA_022478985.1). NCBI lineage: Eukaryota > Fungi > Entomophthoromycota > Entomophthoromycetes > Entomophthorales > Entomophthoraceae > Massospora > Massospora cicadina. Next base: position 56,900 of record JAKSZP010001483.1, on the reverse strand, counting down.
GGCGTGGACGTGGGTGAGCAGATGGGCCGGGTTGGGAACTACTTGCTGGGGCCCAGCAGTTCTGAAACCGACCAGAGAAGATGATTTCGGTTTTGGAGGCGTTCAGTGCCACGTTGCTTACCTGGGAATATTCCAGGATGAGGGCTTCAAGCGTATGTGCATCTTTGATATTAGACACCCCCACTACGCAATCATCTGCAAATGCCAACATCTTGACTTGGGTTTGGCCTGGCACATGGACCCCAGTGAGGTGAACATTCACATTTCGCAGTAGTGGGTCAAGGCTGAAGTTGTATAAGAGTGGGCTGAGGGGGTCCCCTTGTCGCAGGCCCCTTTGGGGGCGGACTACTTCCGTTAGGAAGCCTGAGCCATGTACTGCCATTTTTGCAGATTCTGTGAGCAGCATCACCCAGTTAATGAAGTGGGGGGGTAGGCGGAATTGATGGAGGCAGGCCCTAAGGTATTCCTTGTTTACTCTATCATAGGCCTTTTGTTGGTCCAAGAATACAAGTGCCCCAGAGGCTGTGGACTAACACACATTAGCCACTGAGTGCACGTTATCCCAAATCGACCTTCTGGGGATGAAACCGACTTGTTCTGGGGAGATGGTGGCAGATGCTACAGTCCCTAAACGGTTAGACATGATTTTGGTTAAATTTTTGGTGTCTGTGTTTGTAAGAGAAATGGGGCGCCAGTTGGCTAAGTCAAGCCTATCCCCTTTCTTGAAGAGTGTGACAGTAAAGGCCTCATGTCCTCCTGGTAGGAGGCGCATTTCCAACAGGCTTTGGTTGAGTGAGGCTAGCAGCAATGGGGATATATATTTAAAATATTTTTTGTAGAACTCATATGGAATGCCATCTGGGCCTGGGCATTTTCAGTTTGGTGCACCGCGAATGACTGTCCATAATTCATTCGGAGTAATTAAATTCATTATTTCTGGGTATCAGAAAATGGTGCAGATATGAGCTCAGTCGAGAAATTCTGCCATTTCATCCAGCTGAATTGGTTCAGCTCAGTATAACTCGGAGTAATATCTTTGCATTTCAATTGCCACTTCAGCCAGTGTGTCCACAATGGAATTATCCGATCTTCACACCTGTATACAGGCCATGCTCTGGAATGGTACGAAAATTTTTTTGAAGAAGTATGTGGTGCACTTGTCACCTTTAGTGATGCGTGTGGCCCTGTATTGGACACAAACCCGATGTTTGTGTTATCTTTCGAGTGCGTTGAGGTGGGCGGCTGCCTCCGCCCACTTCCAGCCCCATGCAGGGCTATATCCTGTGGCTGGAATGTTGGACTCCAAGTGGGCTAATTCTGCCAGCGCGCATGATATAACCGCCGATGTGGCTCATGAGCATCTGGAGGAGAGATGGCGATAGTGGCGGATGGTGTCTTCTTTGAAAGTTGCCCATGTGGAAATGGGGTCCGCACAAAATGGTGCACTAAACGATTCTGCCAAAGTTGCCTCTTCCACCCACATAGAAAATCCTGGCGACGCGAGCTCAAGGGGCAGATTTTGCACTAATGTGGGGCCTTTGCAACTGTGACGGGTAAGTGGTATGTTATTGAGACCAGTTGATGGTTGGAGAATTCTATTTTCGTTGTTTTGAAGTGGGAGATGTGGGGTTGGAATTTTGCCAGTGCTAGAATAAGGTTGATGCAGGTCATGGACCTTAATTGGCCATTATGGATGTGGGGACGCGTCATGTTTTTGAGCAGTGGGGCATGTCGCGGCAGAGCATCCCTTAACCCAAGGGTGGCTTTTAGAACACATAGTTCTATGTGACCCTGTGGGGCGTGGGGTGAGGGCGGCCACCAGTCCGTTGGTGAGGTTAGCCAACAGTTCATGTCACCAACTAGGAAGGAATTGGGGGGTAGCGGAAGGGATTTGACTGACGAAAAAATTCCTGATGCTCATGTGCACCATTTGGGGCATAAATTTGACGATTGTGTGCGCAACATCGGCCCATGAGAAGGTGACAATGAGCACTCAGCCATTTGGGAATGTTTCTGAAGATGTAAATTTGAAAAAAATTGTTTTTCTGAATTAGCACCCCACAGTGCTTCAACCAAAAGGATAAGGATGGTAGGAGCATTGTTTTCCAGCTTTCTCGGAACCTCGTGGACAGTGGGACTCCTGGATGGCCAGGATATCCACGGGTAAATTGTTTTGTAAAAAACTCAGTTTCCTAGCCCAGGATGGGGAGGCCTTGAGTCCGGCAATATTCAGCATCCCTAGAGTGAAGGTTTCCCCTATCACACCTTAGGTGCAAGGGGATGGGCCCCCAGGCCCACCAGCCTCTTCCAGGTCCCCACGGGCTTTCACAGCAGTGCAGGTATTAGCAGCAACGCTATTGGGGTTTTTGTTAATTTTTGTGGAAAGAGTTGCATTGGCTTTGGCCTTTGCTTTTTGTTTTCCCGACGTTGGACAAATTTTTTGTGGTGCGGATAAGTTTGGTGCACCGTCGAGTGAGGCAAAAAAAATTTTTTTTTGGTTGGGATAGGTCGCAAGTCAGTTTCAACCGGGGCTTGGGTGCAACGATTGGGTGAGATCAAATCTCCCATTGGATCCTCAGATTGAGTGGCCCATTCAGCCTGGGCCTCCCAATCTGATTGGGTGATGGATTCCTGAGTTGCTTCCGCCGCGAAGGTCTCCATGTCCTCCTGGCGTTGTGAGTGTGGGATGGTGGTGTTGGCCTTGGTCATTTCCTTGGCTGTGGCCCTACAGGCCTGCTTGGCCTTCTTCCGCTCCTGCGGGGAGATGGGCTTTACCAATAGGTAGCAGCCTTGTGCTCCCCACGGGAAAGCCTCCTTGGTGCTTGCGGTTGGTTCGTAGTGCGCCTCTCCACTGGTCATGGCTGCTGAGGGGTGCTCTTGGAATGTGACGCCCTCTTTGATGGGGCATGCGTGTGCCTTATGGCCGAATGCATCACAGTGGGTGCAAATGGGGGGCGCGCTGTCCACAGTTACCCGGAATGGGTGGGTGGTATGCCCTGTGATGTCAATAAAGGTGGAGTGCGTGATCTGGGTTAGGTCCTTCACGATCTCCTCAGTTGGGGTCAGAACTGCGATGGCTTTGCCGGTGCACAGGTGTGGCATCAGCATGAAACGTTGCATCGCAAAAGATTGTATTTCGCTGTATATGGCGAGACCATCTTTCAGGTGTTGCTCCAAAATGTCACGTTTTACCGTAGTAGGCAAAAAGTCAAACGTGAGGAAAATTTGGTTTGAGTTTGTCCATCTGGTGCGTTTAGTTTCGATGACCCATTGCCCTTCGGGGAGGTTGACCACTATGTGCACTGCTGCAGCCTCATCTGCTGCGATTTTGCTTTCGAAGCCTAAGTCCAGCCAACTGCATGACATGGAGTGAGGTGCAACGTACACCATGGTCGGGAAAATTTTGTGTACATCTTCACAAAATTTTTCCCATAGGGCTGTTTTTTGGATGTCCAGATACACACGGAATCCCAATTTCCACCAACGAAAGTGGCTGAGAATGTGGCGTGTTGATGTACTGGTTGCATCATGCTTGCCACGTGAGTATCTCTGGGAAATTGTGACCGCCAGTTTTTTTAGATTTTTTTCTATTCTGCCAGATTCTCTGGGGCGTTTTCAAACGTTAGAGGCCGCGGGCCTTCCGCCTGCTCCTCTTGCCTTACTTGCCCAACTGCTCCCAGACATGGGCGCAGACTAATCCCCTCTATGAGATTATCAAACTAGATTTAGTCTTGAATTGAATAGGTTGCAAAAGTGTTTGCAACGAGAAAGAAAAGTTTTTTAGGTTATTAAATATTGATCTAAAAGCATTGTGTTCTCTCTTTTGCTTTAATTACTTATTAATTAATTTAAAAACTTATAAAAAGGTTGCTACTCTCAACCAAATTTTTGCTCATGATAACCCTAACCTATGTTAGCTCAAAAGAATCCTACTGCCCCCACATGGGGGTTGTTGCATCACCTCATGGAATTTATCAGCCGCCACTGAAATGTACTGGGCTTACCCAGCTCGCCCCACAAAAACTTCAGGTTGTTACGTCCAACCGTGGGACCTAGCCTTTCGCCTCACACGCTACCAGGTGGTGCTCAGAAGCCCCCTGGCGCTCCCTTGGAGCATCATGCATTTTGTCCTTCATGTTGAGTATAAAAACTGTTGGAATTTAATTCCTAGATGAGGTCAGAATTTGAAAGGGATCTTACCCAGTATTACCCAGGGTTGAGTCAAAGGTCAGATCTCGCTAGCCCAGTATATTGTCTCAAGTCCTTAATTTTGTAAGGTTTGTGCAGTACAAGATCAAGAGGTTGTCAAAGAGCAAAAGCAATTCTAATTGGTTTAATGTTGTTTATATCTTACTAAATGGGACGCCAATCTAACGGTGAATGGATTGTGATTATTGATACGAATTTATTAGATGATGAATTACCCAATTGGAATATTTTTTTTGGAAAAAATTTTACTGAATTGAAAAGACCAGAACACTTATATACATCAAGCTGATTGATTACCAATCTGAGAATAGTCTATCCAATTTAGGAGTTAAAAAGTGAGAAAAGCACTTTTCATTTAGGGTAAATTGTTTACATCAATCTAATGCCTCTCTAGTGTTATATAGATTATATTTTACAAATATTGATTGATTACTCATAAGCCGATAAATGACATAAGATTTTACTTTGTAAGCCAAAGGTCGCTGATGCATCCTCAAGCAATTCATAATCTCTAAACCCCTATTCCACATTATATTACTCATGATAATTATACACCATTCTGTTCACAATATTCATATTTTGGCCACCATATTCAACGGTTAGCTTTTTATTATAATAAAATACCTTCCTCCACCTACTTTAATTATGTTTTAAGAGTTGTAGTGAAGCTTGACATCTAATAGTGGGATAATAGGACCACAAGTTAAAGTGCCAGATTAATGAACCTAGGAGTCGCTGGCACTACCAACTCAAGCTAAATATACAGGAATACACCAGGGGTGTTTTACCATTCAGTGGAGCCAGCGAAGGAAAAGCGGGTATCAACCATGAGGTGGAGGAGCAAGGGTTCAGGCCACCCATGAAGTGGAAAGAACCTCTGATGCCCACCAAGTTGGGTTAATCTGCAAAGATGAAGTTCATCTCAGCAGGATTGAAAAGTTGCTGCAGACCTGTAATGAAAGGTTGCCTATGAAGACAAAAGAGCAAGTTCCAGCAGCCTTCATACTGTTTGCCTGGCACACTAATAGAGTCCCAAATGTAGCAAGTTGCAAATCCACAATAGGAACCTCTTAACCTATGTGAGCGCAGCCATCAACGCGATGGCCACGGCAGTTTACAAATCTGCCATAATTATAAATTTTCGCCTCTTTCAGGGGTACTTTGATCTTGAATTACATATGAAGACCACAACATGGCGGCAGCACAGCTGCCAGTATTTTATAAATAATACGCACATTCTGACCATCTGAACTCACTTACCAGATGAGGCAAACTGGTGGTCCAGTTCTCTAGATTGCCCTCCCATCTTTCCCCAAAAGCCTCCGCCATGAGCTCACAGAGGGCTTGGCTGCCTACGGCACCAACCCCATGCTGCAGTTCATGGTCCTAAATGGCGCCTATCGTCTCACTGGTCCTCGTGCCTTTGTGATGATGCTCCTCTTTCCACAACACCCGCCTCATAATACCCCCATGCCTTGATCAGATATGCCCCTGATTTCCCTTTCTGGGCTTACGCCAAAAATGGCCACATCATTTGTCCCTTGTGCTTTGCTCTTGACCACTCAAAGGGAAATTGCCCAGATTTTACTGATTAATTCACTTCTACCACTCCTCCCTCTGATGTCCCCCCACTAATAAGATTTTATAAATTTTAATGGGGATTAATTCTCCCTCCACCCTTATCTGCTAAGAGCGCTGCTCCCACTGCTCCATCTACCCAAGTTCAATAGCTTGGACCATTTATGAGAAGATGGCAGCTCATGCACAGACAGACTTGCCATGGTCCACTGTGTATGGAAAATTAGCATCTGTCACCCAAACAACTCCTGTTTCTGGACCAGCGCTGGCTTTTATCAAATATTTTTGATGCCCTTGAATGGATTGACGATGCTGAAGTTACCCATGGAAATAAACTGGCTTTGATTGGTCAAATACTTTACACAATTTCAAATTTTAACTCAACACCCCCATTCTGCCCTTGCAATGGTTTCCCACTTTTACAAAAATCTTTAAAAAAGCAGTCAATGCAGCTGCTGCACCACCAACTTCTTCCTCTGCCAAGGCATATATGGTGATCAAGTCACTTTGCAAGAATTTTCCTATACCTAACTACCCTATAGGTTTACTAAAGAAAGTAGAATTTAATATCAAAGAACTAGTATTTTCAGCTGGCCACACATGCGTTGACATGGTAAGTTCCTTGCGTTAAAATCCCAACTACCCCAAACCTACCAATCATTATATTACTCACTTGGGTGCTACATTTATTACCTTTTCCATATACCAACTCTTCCAATACATCAAAGCTATGCACATTGCTTGCCTCATTGACTAGGAGAACACTCACATCTTTCTCCTTCTATCCCACACCGCTGACGCTCCAACCCTCTCTTTGTCTGCCTTTGCCACCACCTGAAACCAAATTCATACAAAAATCCCCCTGAAACTCTTCCTTTTCTAATATGGATGCTTAGTCTAACGCCACGGCACCATGTCAGGTTTATTATAATCCCTTTGTTTGGCACCCAGCAGATTAGGATGCGTGTATGAACCAACTCTTGTATTTGGCACCACTAGTACTAATAATGCGATCAATAAATTAGTAATGATGTTTATGGCCTTAGACTTAATAAAACTTTAAGATTTAATTAATACCTTGGTTTTAGGAATTAAGCTCAATAAAATATAAATTACTAATTATAATAAGATATTAAAAGCAATGAATAGTTTTTTTTAAATTAATTTGGAATAATTTTGAGTACATAGCCCAAAAGTCAAGGCTTCACCCCACAAGGACGAAGCCTTACATGGAGTAAGAAAACTAAGGATTAGGTAATCTATTTCGCCAAGAAGAGAATGAATCCAATGAGAATTGGGGAAAGGCCCTGCGGTCCTATAAGGAACTATCTAGATCCTCAAAAATTCCCATTCTACCAGATAAGTTTAAGTAATAGGCAATTCTGACCTTTTTGTGGATGAACCTGCAAACAATTAGATCAGTGTATATATACAAACGTCAATTAGATTATCAAGGCTAAGAAAAATGATTGACCATAAGATTGTATCAGAGGCTGCTTGAACTTTTCTCACCTACTATAAATAGGCTCTTGACACCATGGAGGAAGATTAGGTAAAACAAAATTTTATGATGTCAACATCCAAATTCTGATCACTATCTAAAGAAATCATTTACTTATAATTCCACTAAAATAATTCATGCTTTGGATTTGCAAAAAATGCCACTATGCATTTATTTATTCGAGGCAAGCTGACCAGGGGACGGACATTACTGGAACTAAAAATATACTAAAAAACTAATGTAACTACTTGGTCAAACAAAACGCCCTAATGAGCGGATTGAGTGAAATGCTTCAAAAACTGACCAACCAGGTGGGCTGTGGAAGCTGCTTATCCCTCTATGGTGGAAGGGGAGGGGGTTGGGGGGCTCGTCTTTGGCAGCTCTTTGTCAGCAGCTTCTTCCACCCATAGTAGAGTGCATGTCACAGCCATCAGTAATGGCGTTGGGGTATCTGCAGTTTGTGGTTTAATATCTTTAATAAATGGAATTTCATGAAAATTGCCAGCTAGGTAAATGGCACTGAGATACTTGGTTAAAGCTTTTTCAGCTTTAATTTGTGCATCTTGAAGTTGAACAAACGTGGCAATGTTGGTTCAGGTTATTTTTGCTTTTGGATTCTGTGCTATAGTTGCCACATTCTAGATGGCATCGTTTGCATTTTTGTAATATTTGTTCACTGATATTTTGCTTTTTGGAGTTAAGGTTGTGGGGATAACAGGAGGTGGAATTCCTCCTTTGAGTATCGCTACTGAATTAGCAACAGCTTTATGCAGGGGATGAAAATCTGGTGTTGAAGCTGCTTTGACCGCAAGCTGGTGATTACTGCAAAATGATTCGGCATCTGGCTGTGGGGTATAAAGTTGAGGGGGGCATTTGGTGTCCCATTCTGCATTAACAAACTGCTCAATTTGCAGAGATGGTTCTTCAATGAACTTACCTGGTTCGTCAATTTCAGCCAATAATTCCCATGGGTTTTGGTTGAATTGGATTGGGGAATTAGCATACAGTGAGATTTGTTTGATTCACTTGAGGAAGCTGGGGATCAAACTTGGATCCAATCTGATGCTTGAAGGAGGAATTATTTATGGCATTGGGATGAGGAGGAGGCTGATTGGTGGCTGCTGGTGCAGCTGCAGCAACAGGATTTGGGGGTAGACGAGGTAGGATTGTGCCCCTTGCCAGAAATTGTACAGGGTGGGCAGTGGATTGGAGGTCAGCAAATGATTCTTCTGATCCACCTGAAGTCTTTGAGAAGGGGCACTTGCATTTTGAGTGGTCTAACTTTAAACATGATGGACAGATCGTCCACCTGCCCTCGACATGGGCCCAAAACTGGGTGGTCAGGCGCTGAGGGAATAACAGTGCATGGCGGAATTGCCACCATAATTTTATTAAATTCAGGGCTTATCGTGGCATATGCTTGAGGCCCAGAAAGGCGTGTGGCCCCATTTGGGACCACAAATTGTAAGATGGGGTTAGAGCCATAGGCTGCCAAACCGTCCATCAGCTGTTGGAGCACTTCAAGGGGGAAGTGGGTGGGCAGGCCAGCAAACTGGACCACCAAAGTGGTGTCCGCTGGGAGCTGAGTACAAGTTGTAAGGAGAGGGGTGCCCTGGAATACCAGGGGCACAGTTGCTGCAGTGGCAGTGTCAGCTTTGCAGGTGAAGCCAAGGTCAAAATACCCCTTGTAGGGGCGGAAATCAATAAAGCAAGCGGGTGTCATCACCACTGTGCCATTTCAATAAAGGCTTGGTTGTGGTATGCGAATAGTTTCCCATATTCAACTATTAGGCTGTAGCACATGTTGCTCCGAGGGAGCACTAGGGGGCAGCATGGTACCACTTGGGTACAAGCAAGGTGGGCGTCTAGGTCCTTGGGTGGAACAAATCAGCCCATGGGTTTGGAGTGACTGGGTGAACCAGTCCTAGCATGTTTTCCTGACGGACAGAAAATGTCAGGGGGAGTTTTGCCGCTGCCCCACGATGGAGCAGCTGGTGGAGAATCTGAGGACATCAGAGCAAAACTACTACAGGTGAATTTGATTTGTCTTATAAGTTTGTGTAATTTTGCTTAGAAAGTTACACTGAGTGGAAAGAGAGTTGCCACTATGCATTTAGTAAACTATGGTAAAATACTCTGAGTGTATTTATGCTCACTTTTTGTTTAATTGAGTAAAAAAGAGGGGCATTATCAATAGCGATGCTCTATCAGTATTACTTCACTAAACTGGTCAGACGTATGAAACTCTTACTAGATCTAGAACATTAAAAGCAGTATAGGGAAGTGACCTGTTTCTACTACTTCTTATGGGGCTTATAAAGCCTTGTACTTTTGCCTTGTACCTAAGTTGTGTCCACGCTGGCAATCATCATGTCCAATAAAATATTAGGATTCTATTGGCATTATATTAATGAAAAATATGAAGAAAAGTGCAAATTTGGATTGTTTTCTTTAACAATCTTTGTCCAGGCGCTGCTGTTAGTATACAATTGGAAGGGTGCCGATCCCCTAAGAAATATAAACTTTATCAAATTACTTGTAGTTATATATTATCATTATCATGAGTTAAATATTAGTTAGAAAGAAGATACAAAGGTTAAATGCTTGAAAAAATTGAGGGTTTTGTTTCAGCAAAAGATCAAGTAACCATTCTGCCTGGGATGAAGAAAATGGTCTATATTGAATTTACCTTGGAGATTCCAGAGCAGCTTTATGTGGATACTGAGGCTCTATGGTAAATATCAAGAATTGAAATTTAGGTAGCTCTAAGTATTCTGATTTTTAGTCATAGAGACCTTTGTTTCCTAATATTAAAATTTTGGACAAATCTAATTATTTAAACTAATATAATGATTGCATTCACACAAATGTTATTGTGACAGAGATAATTCCTGTTATTAAATATGTAACTTAACCATCAGGGGGTTGCCTGAATTTTCTGATGAATCATTTGAACTCCAATTGATCAAGAACAATTAGCCAGATTTATGGAAATTCAACTAGAAGATGTGTGAGACTTATTTTAATAGATAGAATCATTTTCTTGCAGAATGACAATGATTTTAAATGTGCAAAAAAGTGCTACATAAAGTTAAGACTAGTGATTATGAACCAATAAGGTAGAATTCTATTTGAAGATCAAGTGTGGCTGAGGCAGTAGCTGTTGAAGAAATAAAAAAGTCTGAAAAACATGGGATGCTTGTGCCTTCGCCCAGCCTTTAGGCCAGCCCAATAATAATAGTCAACAAGAAGGATGATTCAAAATTGGGTTGTAGTTAACTAGTATCGTTTGATAAAATCACAAAAAACGGATTCCTACCCTTTTCCAAGAATGGATAATGCATTATATAATTAGGAGGTGCGAGATTCTTTTCTGCAATGGATCTGAGTTCAAAATATTGGAAAATTAATATGTCACCTAAGGATCAGGATAAGGGTCTATAATAACCGCACAGGATCTTTACCAACCTACAAAATGCCTATTAAAAATTGTAATGCACCAAACTTTTTCAATGAAAATGGATACAATCCTTTCTAACCTCAGATTATCACGTGTTTTGTTATATTTAAATGACATTAATATAATAGTCAGACTTTCACATATCACTTACAGCACTTTAAGAAATTTTTAGGAATTTGGTCTCAGAAAATCTTAAAATCAAGCCCAGGAATTTAATTATTAAAGCTAGATTATTTGGGGTTCATAATAGATGAAGCAGGATAAACGCCTCAAAAAGCAGAAAGCCAAAGCTACTAAAAGTATAATGTCTCCTAAACATTTGCAATGGTCAAGATTTCCTGGACATGGCTAGTCTATTATCACCGATTTTTAAGATTTATATAAATATCAGATAAGTTATTCTATCTGCTTGAAGTTAAAAACAATCTATATATGGTTTAATAAGGCTTAAAATACATTCAATAAATTATTGAGCTGACAAGCTTGATACACAAGTACCCTAATTTTGATTAGCTGTTTATCATACAGTAGGATGCATCATTTATGGTATTAAGTGCTATAATTAGAAAAGTTGGCAAAAAGGGCCAAACATCCAGTAATCTATGTTAGTCATGCATTAAAAAAAGCTAACCAAAACTATACAGTGACCAAGACAATTTCCTTATAGTATATATGCTTTTAAAAATTACGTTTGTATATCCATTGAGCACCCTTTTAAGGTCATAACCAAACATGCTTTTTCCAATGGATGCATAATGTCAAGGAACAAGAATGCAGATTAGCATTATAGGCTTTATAATTGTTGGCCTGTGTTTTTAAAATTAAGCACCGTATAGAGGAGAGCAATTAAAATAATGACAGCTCATCTAGATTATCAGCAGTTCTTGCTGTCCAAGATTATTCTGATGAGCTATCCAAATGAATAATTGGGGGATTGGAAAAAGAGCGATCAGCAATTCACACTATGTTACTAAAAAGCCATGATAGAGATGGAACAGAAGAATGTGCAACTAAAATTAGTAAGTAATATATGTGACTCCTAATCCAAAGCTATCAGAGGTCATGAAAATAATTTTGTTAGCTCATAAAGTCATTAAGCATGGTCACCATAAGAAAACTATAGAGAAACTTTGCTAACACTACTATTAAAAATTGTTAAACTATGATGTGGCGGATTTCTTTTCTAGTTGTTTGAAGTGCCAAATACATAAGCCACACAAAAATGTGATAAGATAATAATTAAAGTGATCAGCGATTGCATGACATACAGTGCCCATAGATGTTATAAAGACTTTTAAGCACAAGTGCTGGAGGAGGGCAATACATTTTTATCTAAACTAATTACCTTGCATGGTGGGTTAAACAAGAGGTATGAGTCAATTCATGATATTAGTACTGTGGAGCTTATTCTGGATAAGTGGTATACATGCATGGTTGCCCTCAGTCGATTCTGAGCTATAAAGGGACAAATTTTAATCCGTTATCATAAATCAATTTAAAACTAGTGGTACTAAAGAATTAGTCTCTGTCCCATATTGGCCAGAGGCAAATGAGATGGTAAAAGAGTAAATGCTACCTTAACTGCTTTGCTATGGAAGCATGTCACAGGGAAAATATCTGCTTTGGTTTTAATTCAAGATCAGTAACATTTGCCTACAATATCAGTTATTAATTAGCAACAGGGAAAATGTATTTAAATTTAGTCTATGGAAGAAAGGCAGCGTTATCACCAGAATTATACTCAATATTAGAATTAACAATGGGGATGAGTCATGACCAGTAATTGTAGTGATTAGCCATCATCATAATCAAGTTACAATCCCAATCTTTTAATGAAGCTGATAGAAAATAGATTTAAATCAAGAAGTATGAAGATATAATTTAACCATTCATATAAGGATTGAAACAAGAGATAAGTAACTTTCTGCGATACACATGGATTTGGTTGTTAAAATTAGCTGGATGCATTAGGATAAGGCCTTTTGAAGTAATTTTGTCTCATCTATATATACTTATATGAACATAACATCTTAATGGTAATATAGCTAACAGAGGTTATGGTAAATTCATAACCTATTTGTACTAAAATAATAATATAAGAAACAAATCAATATAAAATAAACAATATAGCAGTATAATGATTGATAAGATAATGATAACAAATTAAATAAAAATGTAAAAAGAGGAGTGAAAGTATTTTATAATTTCATTTGGAAACCTCATATTAAGGTATAATACGTTCTTTGATGCCTCTTAGGGAGGGAGATGTATGACAATAGATGTGAAAATATGTCAAAATTGATCTACAATTATATACTTACAAGAGCTAGACTAACCCAGAACTAATATTTCTAAATTTGAGGAGAGCTTTAGGACAGAGTAGATATTGGAAGAGAAATTGTGATATCTGAATTTGCTAAATGTGATTTCTAGACTAAGATGGAAAACAGCATTAGAGAATAAGCCAGTTGGCAAACAACTTCATGTAATCTTTATAAGGCACATGAGCTAGTAGTGAGTCTTAAGTGCTTTCCACCATAGGCTTCATCATGTATTTTTGACATGTGGACTGTCCATGCAAAAGGGACATTTTTTAGTGGTTGCCAAATCATGAAACTGACTATGGAAATTAAGGGGAGTTATCAATGAGAAACTCTAGATATGAGATAGTCATTTAAAGATCAAACATCATCCTAGAGACAATGGCTGTGAGCTTCCTTAAATTGAAAGGGCTAAAGATGAGAGTTATGAGATGCAGGAAGCTTTGTGGCCTAACTACAGGTGACTTGGCCAGAAAACAAAGAGTGTAGACTATAGTATGGTTTAAGATAAATAAGCATTTATGGAGTTAAGAGCAGCACTAAGGACCACAAAACTTTACCTCTAAGTTTTTCATAAGGAACTCATTATGCTTTCAAAATTGTGGTAGTTTACTCAGATGAAAAGGCTAATGGTTGTAATATAGACTAACTAAAACAGAAATTCGAGAGAAAATTTAAATTTGAGAGAAAATAATGAATTAAACTGGTTGATAAGAACATGGTAGTTTTAAAATGGTTGATGAATCAAATAAGAATGGAGCCAAATCTAGCAAAGAATTATAGTTCTATTTGTCATAGGGTGAAAGCGAGGGATTCGATTAATTATTGTTAGATAACACCCAATCATTTTCATTCTAAAAGGATGGTCTCTGTTGCTAACAAATTCATTATGAGTACTAAATTTATTCGCCTATCTTGTGGCATGGAGTCTGATTGGGCCATAAACTGAAAAAAATTGGATAGTACAACTCATTGCTTAGAAGAAGTTGGAGTCTGAATCAGTAAAACTGTCACATTTCCATTGGTACTGTTGATAATTTGAGGATTGTAACATGAAATTGAAGATCCTGGTCAAGATATGGGGTATTTTTAGATTTTAAGGCCATATTATCTTCTTGGCCTAGTTTAAGCATATGTATATATTTTAAAAATTCGGTGCTTTTATTCAAGCTTATAAATTGAGCTTTTTGAAGATTGTAAATCTACAGTCTATTAAAGGCAAAAATTACCAATTAAATGAAGAATATTATTCTACATAAAGACCCTTAACCAATGTCAGTTATAGTCACAACTAATCAGGGATGTTAATAGCAATATCAATAGGTTAATTTGTTGTTAGCTGAATAACCAAAAATCATATTCTACCTTCAACTGTTCAGACTGAAGCACTAGCAATCATGGGGTTTTCTGGAGCTACCAAAGCATTAAAAACGCTTGATCTAGTGTAAAATTTTGTAATAACCTAGGCAATGTAACATTTAGTGACTGAGTAAGCGTTTCATGATACTAATGGATGACTGATAGCCCATAAAGACTACCTTTAGGGGCTAACTAAGGCGGTAACCTGCTATGTTCAGAAATCAGAAGAAAAGGGTTAAGATTTTTAAGGAATAACCAAAATTGTTTAGGCTTCAAATGAATATGTCAGAAAAAGAGCTTATGGAAAGTTGATTGGCCATGTAAACAGGGTGTGATAATACCTAATTAATGCTAAGAACGCCACAGGTATGGCTATCCTGGAGACTTAGTGATGGGAGTATTAAAGGTAAAGTAAGGAGAAAATCAGTTTGATATGATTCTAAAGGCTCCATAACAACCAAAAAGCAGCAATGAGGATAGCAGCAGGTCTTATTGGGTCAACCACAGTGAGATGGAAAGGCAGGGAGGTCAACAACCCGTCCAAGGTTCGCAGCTGGTTATTAGTGCATTATAATGGGTTTAAATAATTTTTAATCATAAAGGGGATGTATTGTGCCAATTTTAGGGCTGATCAGCAGAATAGAATGAGGCTAATTTTATTCCTAACCTTCATGGAAGATTGGCTACAGGATCACAAGTGAGAAGGTGTCTAAATTCCACTATAACGCAGAAAACCTTTGATTAGTGGATTGCAATATCTCCTCCAGAAATTCTGGTGGTAACTTGCATATAAGGCTGTGCATTGGTGGATACAGTTAAATACAACCTAAAGCGGGGTTGAACACCACATTATATAATTAAAAGTGTACGTGGTTTATTTTAGGAAAAGGAACAAAATAATAATTAACTGGCAACCTACCCTAGGAAGGGTAGTTCGCCTATATGGTAGGGTAAAGTTGGGAGGGGTATTGAACAATGCCTGGGGCTAGGTCCCTGCGAGTTTAATCACTAAAAAAGATAGGGAGAATGCGAGGTTATTGGGGAGACTCAGATTGCTCTAATTGCTTTATAAAAGCTTTGAAATTATGTCTGCCAGATTCAGGCTAAGTTTAGCAAAATGCTACCATTTTTGAATGTATTCCGCTGGATGGGTAAGCTTATGACACCAGTTCCAAGTGATTTGTCCCAATGTAAAATTAAGAAATCAAACCATAATACCAATATGGGAATTCCATGGATCTAATCTGTGATCTGTATAAAAATTTTAACAACTTGATCCGCCTTTACTGAATTTGGGGGAAACGTTGGTGTATTTGGACTTTTTTCCCTATACTTGGTACATCTGGGTTAGAAGCAGAACAAACTTTTGGGTTCTGCCAAAAACCCCTTACCTTAACCACCTCACTGCACACTTCCTCTATCATTTTTACCATGGTACTAGAGGAAAGAAAGTGTATGGAAGGAGTAGCAGAAGGGAATAAGGCAGCTACCCTTTTTTATCAACAATGAGTGCAAATCACTCAGCTGTGACAATGGAACCACTGGAAGCTGAGGCTCTTTTTTGCGTTGAAAAGAAAGTTTTCATGTCCAAACGGAGGAGTGGAACATCAAGACTTTCAAAAGAGCACCAAAATACCTTATATAAAGCCCCTAATATTTCAATAAAGGAGAAATTCAACAGTTTAAATAATTATACTTTTAATTTATATAAAGATTTGAAGAAACTAGTTTTCTTGCATAGCTCTAAGCAATCTGTAATACTATACCTGAGTGGGGTTGGGACCATTTATAAAGAAGAAATGACTGTCTAGTTGCTTTTATACAACTCTTTATATCTTTTAATCTTTTAAATAAGTCTAAACCTGTGCAGTAAACTTATATAGAAAGTCTACAGGGGTCAATAAAGGCTTGATCTTACGCAAATCTAAGAGCAAAACCTAGTTGGACAAAATAGGAGTTGAAACATTTACATAATGAATCAGAAGGTGTAAAGCATTAAATATAGTTTGTTAAGGATACTTACAGTGTGTAGTCCTTACTGATTGAGCTATTTTAAGTATAACTAATCATCTCCAACACACAAAAAAGCTTTTTTTTGTTTTTGTCAATTTTATCCATAGTGAGTGTCAAACAACAATGACTTGCAAATCATTGAAATGATTGGCCTGCTGCAAATGTGAGATTTTTGACTTCATCCCAGGCTGCTTCTGGGAAATATCCAGGAAATAGGATAGGGAAAACCTTTGCACAGTGGCTCTATGGTCACATGGAGGGCTTAGAGAAGGATGGTGCTGGTCAAGGCAGTATCTGCTTTGACACTGAGCTAATGGCTTATAAAACAGAAAAGACGTATACTGGAAGAAACAGAGCTGATATGTTTGTGGCAGATGGATTAATAAGGGCCATTGGTAACTGGGATTTAACTGGAAGTTTTATAATTATTAAATAATCATTTAAAAGATTCAAATAGTTGGATCTAAGTAAATTGAACCATCAAAGAGATATTATTGGCAGGGGCAGAAGTGGCTGGCCCTTGAGCCACAACTAAGGCGACATACTAGGTTTTAAGCAGCAATATTCTTCTTCATCTTCAATAAGATGATACTTGATTGTCTGGAACCATAGGATAAGCACCCACTGTATTTCTTGATGCGCCCCAACAACTGGATTAAGAGGTTTTCCAGCTTTGAAAAAGGGAAATTGTCAACCTTGAGCCCTCCCACTCTGCTCTGAGGGGGACTTTTTCATACTGTTGATGAGCACTGGGTCTGCACACTCCTTGCGAAGGGGAAAAGAGTGCCATGCCCCACTGCAGCCTTGCACCTGAGTCAAACTTAGATCAAATAGATCTCTTGCATTTATTGAGAGATTTCCCAACTTTTGGAGAAAGGATGAGGGGCCCAGGCCACCCAACCCTCATGCAAACCCAGCCCTAAGTTTCACGTCGTCAAGTAGTCGCCTGACACTAACTCCAACATTACCTGTCCAGAGTTCCCACCCTATAAATGGTCTGAGACAGTTTTGGTCGTTGAGATGAGGGAAAAACAAGTACCCAGACTCAACAACCAATACTAACTTCACCTCGCCCAACTGGTACTAACTCCAAGTTGCATCCAATAAATCTGATTAGTTGCAGCTTGAGGGCCAACCCAAAACTTGTCCTTAGTGATGATCATTATTTTCTTGTGGCCCAACTCCAATTTTAGCTTGAACCCATTAAAAACAAAAAGGTGCCCCCACTCAAAACTGTTTTTGTTATTGGCCATTTTGATTCAATATAAAAATTTAAATAACCTGCCATTAATTTCCTGAGAACTTAATTATAAACTAAAATCTGGAGTCTAAAACAACCATTGCGGCCTATTTAGAAGGCAAATAACCCTAATATGAGTGCGGAGAATTAAAACTTCACCGCCCCAAGCATACAAAAAAGGTTTATCAGCAGGTGGGGCCAGTGCTGGTTGATTTTAAAATTTCCAAAATAAAATAAAACTTATTCTCCCTCCAAAATTAGAAAATTTTGTTCTTGCTATCCATAAAAAATGTCTATACAGTGGGCACCCCTAACTTGGCATCCCCTCTGTTGGCTTAGATATGTCCTCCTGGGCCCAAACTCTACCCTTATCTGCAGCTCCGATAGCAACTACCACTTGGGTTATCAAGCCTTTCACGCCATGCAGACTACCCTCCTTACTAAAGTTTCTTCTCTCTCTGTTGACCCTGCCAAAGGCCCATAACCAACAATACTAGAGCCGTTGTCAACATCTAAACCCCCCTTTTCACATGGGGCTGCCCAAGCTAAATCTTCGGTTGCCCTAAACTACTTTTAGTATGCTTGTAAGTGCCTTTGGTATGTTTTTGAATGCGTATTTCCCTCGCCTTTCATCTAGATCCTCAATTAATAGATTAATTAAAATGGCTGTACCCCTTGGCATTCTGGGTGCTGATGTGGATCAACAAGAACCCAAGTATGCAGCCTAGTCTAACTTTTCTTAGCTGATTCAATGACACCCACAGTGTTTTAGGGGGTATGAAGATTATGTCCAATTTCAAATAGCTACTAGATTGGTGGTGTTAATCTTGGAGGGAGGAGGAGCTAAGACTGTGGCAGTCATAAGCAAAGGGCACTTACGCTTTAAAGCGTTCAAATTTAAAGAATAAGGATTAAAGGATGCAGTCATTTTTACATAAGCCCAAAAAGGGTAGCTGGTGCCAAGCAGATTACAGTATGAGGATGGCTAGTTGATTGTCTCAGTAAAAGGGGAAGATCATTGCAAAGTTGCATGTCCTTTTAAGGTAAAAGAAAGCCAATAGAGAACTGGGTTGTAAGAGAGGGTGTTTGGACATCCCAAACAGTTACTCCAGACTGCTAGGAAACGTCCTACCTTTGGAGGTTGACTCCATGAATGTGAGAGAGGGGTGGTGGGGTTTCTGCATTAGTGAAGGTAAATAGGGGGTAATCTCAACGCTCACTAAGATACTTAATCATTAATACAAGCAGAAAATACCGCCATAATATACTTTTAAGGAAAACACACTTTTATGTATATATAGAAAAAGTAAACCCCCCCAAAAATTAAAATCAATTTTGGATGAGAAATAAAAAATAACCAACACCCTTTATTAGCAAGGTGCTGGGTTTTATGCCATGCTGAGGGGAAGTTACAACGCTGAAAAGTACTAGTAGTGAACGATTTAAATTTTTATTACTCTTTACATTTTTGGACAATTGAAAATCAGAATTAATTTAAAGATTGCCTGATTTGATTCTAATAGTACAATGTTGACCAAAGCTCTTACATTATTCTTAATTCATTTTGGCAAAATCTGTATATCCAAATTCATTTTCAATGATTCAGAATTTAGTGTCAAGTTTGATTCCCAATTTTGACATATTTTACTAAACTTCTTATCCAAATTTGACTCATTAAATAACTTTTCCCATTCATATTACTTCCAAGTTTCACAAACCCATTATGGAGGGAGATGGAAGCCATGATACTGAAGTATCTATATTCCCAAAAATAATGTGTGGAATTATCTTATTTTTTTTAAATAAAACTATGTGTTATAAAAAAATGGCATGTCCATGAAGATACGCCAAAAATGTAATTGCACAGGGTTTGACCCACTGAGCAATAGGACTAATGAGATGAGGATCGTTGCCCTTTAACCAACATAAATAAACTAATATAATATAATAAATGTGGAGCACTCGCTCCCACTATACTCTTTTATTTATTATTCTAGCTGTCACGGCTTCCTTCTGTTCCACACACTCTAAACTTATTAAAAACTTAACCTTCTGATCCTCTCATCCTGCTGGTACTGTAGCAACTTCAGATGGTATCTCTTTCATGGCTTAGTAATTCACTTCGCCATATCTCATTGGTTTCGCCAATTGTTCCTTCATCAATTCAAATTCGCCCAATTTGACTGATTTCCCAGTAATACAATATCGCCTCATTTTGAAGCGCTTAAATTACCATTATTAATTTGATTCAAACGGATTCCATACATTTCGCCATGGTGACCTCAGGCTTATCATCCAGTCATATAAGAACCGCGACATTACCCCCTCCTTGACTGGACAATAAAGGCTCCTATTGCTTGTATGGTTGGAGAAACTTTGCATGAACTCGGTTAATGATCTGACTGCCAGTAGGGTCCTTGAAATATACACATCCATACCAGTCTTCTCAATATCTTTGAATAACTAATCCATATACTGGCCAACTTGTGTTTCTGCCCAAACCGATGCTGATTGTGGAATAGAACCATGTCTCTATCTTTGAATTGTGCTAATCCACTTCGCCATACCTGGTCAGCAGCCTGGGTTTTGATTTTCTTGGCTAAGCTGAACAAACACGCTTTGATTTGCAATTTAATCAGCATATTCATTAGGGTGGTCAAATAGAGTTGCAGATCCATTCTGCTGGTGTCCTCTACAAAAGCATATAGGATTGCAGGCAAAGCGGGGTGCCATCCATAAAGCAATTGGAATGGGCTTTTCCCTGTGGCAGAATGGTAGCAAATTTTTTAGGCAAACACCGTGGTGGAAAGGAGGGTCCTCCAATTGGAGGGCAAATCAGGTTGTTAGAACCTCGCGCATGGCCATCATTTTGTTGAGTTTAGGAAGTATGTGAGATGTGAAATTAGTGCCATTATCAGTAATGATAAACTGTGGGCAGCTGTGATGCTGAATGATGCATTCCATTACAAACTTAGCCTTAATAACCGCGCCCAGATCCCAAATGGCCCTTGCCTCAACCCACCTGATCAAGTGGTCAATCGCCACCAGGATGTACTTGGATTGGTTAGCTTTCATTAGCAGAGGGCCAACGACATCAATGGAAACAGTATGCCAAGAGAAGTGCAGCTTTACTAAATGATATGAGGTCTTCCGGTGAAACAGCTTTTCCACTTAGCACTGGTGACAGGAGGAGATAGTGTCAAGCACATCAAAGTTCATGCTTTCTCAGTAATACCGAGATCAAAATAATTCCAACGTCTTATACGCACAATCATGCCCAACTGCCCTATGTGCACTCATGATAATGTTAGGTCGCATTGAAGGTCGTGGGAAATTCACCATGGAATCACCAATCCACTTGTACAACTCTCCATTCCTCTGGAAAGTATTGGCTCACATTTCATTCAATGCCTTGATGACTTGGGGCGGTTCATCATCATATTTTCCGCTCAGCATTTTATCATACATGATATCACTCAGATCTGCTGTAACAGCAATAGTGGGTAGCCTTGACAAGCAGTCAGCATTCTGGTGCTTTGTTCCTGGTTGGTGAAGGATCTCGAAATTGTAAGCCTGAAGTTTAAGGGCCCATCATGATAACTGACCCTCAGGCTCCTTAATGTTCTGCAGCCAGCATAACTAGGCATGATCCATTACAACTTTAAATTTTACACCATGCAAATAAACTCAGAATTGCTTTTATGCATAAATCAATACTAAGAATTCCCGCTCAGTCACAGTATAATTTTGTCCATGGCTATTCAGACTTTGACTGCAATATGCCACTGGGTGCTCCTCCCCCTCATCATCTTTTTGAGACAGAACTGCCCCCACAGAAGAAAGAGAAGCATCCATCTGTACAATAAATTCCTTTTCAAAATTTGGGTAATGTAGCACAGGTGCCTCAATGCATGCTGTTTGAAGAGTACCAAAGGGGCGTTGACAGTGTTCCATCCATACAAATGTGGCATCTCTTTTTAATAACTCAAACAGATGACCTCCAATACAACTAAAGTTAGGTATGAAGCGATGATAATAGCCAACCATCCCCAAAAATACTTGTATATCTCGTTTACTGCTTGGTGTAGTCATCTTCTGAATGGCATCCACCTTATCTGGTTGGGGCCTCAGCCCTGTTGCATCAACTACAAACCCAAGGTACTCTAACTTATCCTTGAAAAAGTGGCATTTCTGGGGCTTGATTTTGATGTTGGCCTCAGCCAACCGGTGGAATACCTCTTCTAAATAGCTAAGGTGCTCAGAAAGCGTGCGGGAGAGAACGTTGATGTTTTCAAGGTATACAAGAATGCATGACAGCTTCAGGTTTTTAAGGATAATGTCCATTGCCCTTCGGAAAGTAGCTGGGGCATTACATAGCCCTTGCGGCATACATGTCAGTTGAAAAAGCCCTTTTGATGTAGAAATGGCGCATTTTTCTTGTTCCGCTGCAGGTAACTCAATTTGCCAATAGCCAGATATTAAATCAATTGCAGAGAAGTAAT
The DNA here is from genome assembly GCA_022478985.1 of Massospora cicadina. Classification (NCBI taxonomy): domain Eukaryota; kingdom Fungi; phylum Entomophthoromycota; class Entomophthoromycetes; order Entomophthorales; family Entomophthoraceae; genus Massospora; species Massospora cicadina. The sequence goes on along the minus strand of JAKSZP010001483.1, from coordinate 34,717 downwards.
GAGCTCCCCTAATTGGTTCAACGCATCATCAATTCATGGCAAAGGCTATGAGTCCTTTTTTGTAATGCTATTGAGCTTGCAGTAGTCAATTCTACCCAGTTCCTACCATCCTTCTTTTTGACAAACCTGACATTAGAAGCCTATGGGCTCTTCGATGGATCAAGCAGTCCTTGCTCCAAAAGTTTATCAATTTCTGCTGTAGCAACCTCTTCAGCAGCTCTAGATTGGCGGATTGGTTGAGATCTAATGGGGGGATGATCTCCAGTGTCCACTCGATGGATCACTCCTTAGGAGCACCCCAAATCATTATCATCAACAGCAAAGATCTCTTTGTATTTTTGAAATAATTCTTCCGCTCAATTCTTCTGATATTCTGATAACCCCATTAAATTTTCATGCGGTACCACTGCCATTATGCTGGGCTGTGTTTCGATGGGTAGACCAAATTCCTCCAGTGAGCCAAACTCGTGAATCCCATGGACCTCCTTGACTGGAAGAAATGGAGGAAGGCAACTACTTGATGTCGGCGATTTGTATTGGTTTATCCTATAGATTTGCTACCAAAACTTTGATCTCACCATGCCTCAAAAGTATAATGCCAGGGGCCATGTGGGGCTCAAGCCGTGATTGTTGATAGGGCCCAATGACTTCTTGTATAGCTCAGCAGGCACTTCCACCTCTAACTCGGTGCTTATGATTGCTTGGTGTCCAGAAGGAATAGATTTAGGGCCAGCGGCTCTGAGCGGCAGCCCTTGATACTCATAAATTTGGTGAGGAAGGGCTCAAGTCTTGCTTTTTAGTCAATGATAGTGAACTGCAATCACTCCATCACTGTATGCAAGGTTAATGTGACTCATGTGCACCAAATCCTTTGACATTCCTCTGGAAGTGAAGTAGATTGGGATCCGCTGTCCCATACTTTTAAATGTCTCCGCTGTCATATTGACAACAGCCTAAAGCTGTTCATAAAAGTGGTTCCAATTAACAGGTCATAGTTATTGTTTGGTAACACTATAGCTGGAGCTACAATGACAATTGACCCAAACTGCAAGGGTAGCGTGCTGTACGCTCCTTCAGAGACTGTGTTTTCTGCTCCTGCAGTCCCATACACCATATGATGCTCCACGTCATGCTTTAATGCCAACTTCGACGCCAACCTAGTGGATACTATGTTGATTGGGGCACCTGTATCAATTATTGCACAATCTTGAGTTTTTTTATATACAGTATCACAGTAAGTACACTCGGAGTAAGATGCATCTGATTGTTTTCAGACATGAACATTTAATGAGTCTTTTTTTCCAAGGAAGCTCATAATACCCATCCCCACTTTAGGGTATTCTTTAACATTAGCGTCCACAGGGAGGGCCACGCTGACCCCGGCCAAGGTAAGCGCATCAGCAAATGGATCTGGTTCATCAGTAGAAAGGTGATTGAACATTTGACAAGCATAAGGCTTTGGCTGGTCATGAGAGTTTGCTTCCGCCATAACTATGAATTGTGTTTGTCTCAGCATATTCACCCCTCCAACTGCTTGTTGATATAAGAAGGCATCATCATACTGAGGAACTTCCACATAAGGTCCAGGAATAAGTTCTGGTGGGACGTTTTGGGTCAGAATAGCAGAGGTAGAGAGTCTCATCTCTACTCCGTTCTGATTTTTTCCCTGGTGGTACTGTTCCTGTGGTAAGTACAGAGCCCGACGTTTGTGACAACTTCTAGCCAGGTGCCCAGAGCGACCACACAAAAAGCAATTAATCCCATAAGGCCTACAACCATGATGATTTTAAAAGGAGCCACCACAAATGTTGGGCTGGAATTGAACAGTGTAAGTTGGAACCTCCCAATAGGTGAGCTGCTGTTAGCAATTGGATTGGAAGTGAGGTGTGTATTGTAGATAAGACCAGTGGATGTCAAACGGATGCTGAACAGGAATGGATAATTCCTCCAGATAAGAAATTCCAGCAGCAGAGGCGCTAGGGTTCCGCTCTATCTTTGGTGGAGAGAAGGTAGCGAATAGATGGCGTAGAGTTTGGACAAATTTAAGCAAAGTTAAGTCAACCTCTAAGTATGGAGCTTTGGCATTAAAAAGCTCATGATATGGTTTCACATCAGAGGTCAACGCTATGCATATGTCGCATTCATTTAAATACTCTGCCCCAATTAACACATGGGATTTAGCTGAGAATCAATCAGAAAATGCAGTGAGGGTCTCATTGAGTTTAAACCCAATAGTCAAAAACTCAATCTTTTGCTGCTACATTTTCTTGATTCCGCCAAACAACTGCAGCACTGTCTCCTTAACTTCATGGTAGGAAGCGGAACTAGCTGAGAAGTAACAAATGACTTGATCAGCACTCCTAACATCCAAGGAGGAGAGAAAAATCTTGCCCTCTGTCAATCTGAAGTACCTTCAGTAGTAAACTTAAATCATCAAATAAACCCATGAATGTTTCCTTCACAATCAAATAGTAGGAACTGAGTTTTCATTGTATTATTGATCAATAGGCCCCTTTAGTGAGCACCACTGTTATGAAAATTGGCGTGTCTGTGAAGATACGCCAAAAATGTAATTGCACAGGGTTTGACCCACTGAGCAATAGGACTAATGATATGAGGATCGTTGCCTTTTAACCAACATAAATAAACTAATATAATATAATAAATGTGGAGCACTCGCTCCCACTATACTCTTTTATTTATTATTCTAGCTGTCACGGCTTCCTTCTGTTCCACACACTTCAATCTTATTAACAACTTAACCTTCTGATCCTCTCATCCTGCTGGTACTGTAGCAACTTCAGATGGTATCTCTTTGATGGCTTAGTAATTTACTTCGCCGTATCTCATTGGTTTCTCCAATTGTTCATTCATCAATTCACATTAGCCCAATTCAGCCGATTTCCCAGTAATACAATATCGCCTCATTTTGAAGTGCCTAAATTACCATTACTGATTCGATTCCAACAGATTCCATACATTTTGCCATGGCGACCTCAGGCTTAGTCATCCAGTCATATCAGAATCGCAACACTATGGAGTTTTTGACACTTGTTAATTTGGGCTGATGAATAGATTAGTGAGAGAAAGTGGCAAGCAGGGAAGAGATTCAGCTTCTCATCTATTGTCCAGGGTATGCCCTAAGCCAGATATTTGAGTAAGGGGAAGAGCCTTGGGGTTGACTTTTTTCTGACATAAAAGATTGCATGACCCTATCCAGTTTGATATCTGGAGCCAAGGGCCTTACATTACCCTTTCCTAAAAGGACAGGTAAACCCCCTTTAGAGTTTTGTCAATGCATAATCTTGTGCAGAAGTTGGTTTTTGATAGCTGAAATTGTAGCCTTATTGGTTAGATAAGCTGGTTTTCCTTAGGGCTGGCTTTTTTGAAAGTTTAGAATCGACTCTTGACAGCTCTTAATTTCTTTAAAAGGAACACAACTATCTTCATAAGATTGAAATTATCCCTAAAATTAAATTAATGAAAACTGTATGAATTCTTTATGAGTTCAAGATGTGCCCCACTTAAAATTCTGGTTTATCATCTACCTGAAGGGCTCTACCTCTACAGACTTATATCTCTTAAACGGAGGCGAAGAGGAGGCGTAAAAGGAGCTTTGGGTTTTCCAGTAGGGGTAAGCCTATGTGGAAAGATCTTTCAGCACATGAAAAGTATAAGATAACCTGCCCAGTTACAAGCCAATTTAAAATTTGGCACTTTGGGCACAAATTTTGGTGTCAACCTTGACCAAACCAAATACTTGTTAATCAGGGGAAGAAAAGCAACCTTTTCAGCCTGACTATTGGAGTTGTTGGTTGATTTAGTAAATTTTTGCTAAATCTCAAGAGGCACTTTCTTGACGGCTTAAAAAAGTTATCCACTTCTGTAATATTGCTTTTTATTTGGCGCTCAACGGCGAAATTAAGATTGTATTCCAGAGTGGAGTACATGAAAAAACACCCCTTTTAATCCATGTAAGGAGCTATAGTACAAGAACTGGTCTAAAGGAATGTCTTCTTCCATGTACTTTTTAGGTGATGACGTTGTAATAAATGATGTTGCTCCATTGAAAGGTCTGTTTTCTCAGTATGACCATCAAATTGATTATTGTAAGCTGATAATCTACATGGTTTGATCTAGAGCATGTTCTACGTTGCCTCCAAAAATCTTGAAGTAAATTGAGGGCATCTATTGCTTATTACCTCATGGGGCAATCCAAACAAGGCAAAACATGGGAACAAACAGCCGTGACATCTCTTCAGATGTAATTGCTGTCATTTTTGACATGAAAAGGCATATTTTTGAAGTGGTCTACCACTACTATGGCTGCATCTACCTTTATGATTTTGACAAGCTTTCAAAGAAGCCACTCAAATTGCCCATGGCCCTACGTCTTATTAAAGGTGTTAAGAAGACCATTAGATCATGTTATATAATCTTTTGGAACTAAAAAACATAAGACAATCTTCTATCCAAGAGGGGAAGTCCTTTATGAGGCTACTTAAATTGTTGTAATACTCACTGAATCTAATAAAAATTGATATTAGTCTTTTGAAGCTCACTTAACATTTTAGGATATAGTAACATTCTTTGCACTGAAATTAATATAGATAAATTAGTACTTGAATGATTTAGAGGTCAGCAGTCCAAATAGATACTCTATTGTTGGAATTTAACCAGATGGTAATTGTTCAGAGGTTCCTGCAGGATGAAAGCACCAATTGTTGGACCTTTCACTGAAATCAAAAAGAAAAATACTTTAATTTAACTTTAAAGAGTAAACAATACAGCAAGAAAAGTTTTTTTATTGTGAAAATGTTTGGTACTGTTTATAGTACTAGGGAAGTATCATAGATCAAGGCAAAAGATGATTATTAAGATTGAATAAAATAAGGATCAGATAGATTATAATAATCAAGAATACTCTAAGCCATCCAGCAAAATCTCTCTTGACTCTTTCAGTGGAACACTAGGATCTGTTAACTGATTTGTTAGTTCAAAATTTTAGTTTACAATAATGGGAAAACCTGTTTCTAAACAATACTTTTAGACCTAATAAAATAGTATGTTGATATACCATATATAGATAAAATCTAGAGAGTTGGTATTATCTATAATTAAATAATTAACACCAATCTGAGGACCACCCTTAACAGGGGAATTCCAAACACCAATAATACCCACGTTTAACTAGGTTAATTCAATTCTTTACACCAGGATGTCCCATAGTAAAGGAAAAATGTATCCTTTTATAACACAGGAACGTAGGCCAGAAGGAACCCATATTTTACCACAAAATAGAATATTCTATCCTTATGTGAGTACCATTCAGATGAGACTTACCCACATTAATCTTTGCCAGTAAGGTCGCAACCTTCATGATTTGATAACTAAGTTGCCAAAACAGCATCAACAAGGGAATTATTCTTTTTTTATATTTCCTGAACTGGAAAGGGGGATAGAACCTCTAATATTATATCAGATGGGAGAGCTGGTGTGACGGTTGCAGGATGTTCCTGACCATCACATTGTTATGATTAGAATTAATAAAGATAAATTAAAACAATGATTTTAATAATAATACTAATAATTTTAGGGAAGAAGCCAATCAATTGGGGCCAAATTTATTAATAAATCAGGGTCCTTTTATACTTTTGAGGATTTTAAGAATCTGAGCTCCAAAAATCTGGAACTACTTAATAATCAATTTGGCATTAACGTCAGATTCCCTCCAACGCAGGCCTCAAAAAAATTATTTATAGGGGTTCCAAAATGGAGTAATTCTCAAGAATTTGGAGTAATTCACCCATTTTATGTACAAAATTAATCTCTAAAAAGAGACCCAAATTTTAACCAATTTTGTCAAAGATTAACTTAATCAAAACCAGATCATCAGGGCTAAAATAGACCTTTTGAATTGGGCATAATGACAATTGATGAATATTGCCACTTATTACTTAAATCATTGATAATTATCAAATGTTTTAAACTAAAACCCAATAATTTACTTTTATTTTAAGATCAAATTTATTAACTAGTGCAGACTTATAATTTTATAAGATTTAAAAAAGTGTAAGAAATTATTATTAACATACTATAAAGAAATTGAGTAGATTTTTCCCTCAATTCTGTGTTCTTACTCAGTTGGCTCAATAAAAATATATCTTTAAAAATCTTTGGAATTTAAGTTTATTGAACTATCTACAATGATGAACGCTTTTTTTCAGAATACTGAACTCAGCAACCTATGAGAATCTCTATTGGATCTACCTGGATTCAGGTATCATTTTTAGGGTTAAGTATTATCATAACTCTTATCCAAGGATGGTTTCAACATTATCATAGTGGTATGTGGACTTTCAGAACACTATCTGAGTTTTACCAAGTATTTGACTATTACCTGGTTGGTATTGCCCAAAACCTTGTCCATTACTGGAAAGAACCAATATGTTACAGCTGGGGAAATGGTTCATTTGGAACCATTAAATATAGTAAGACTATGAGGTGGAAGCTACCTGTCATGGAGAGTGCTGATAATAATAAAACATCTCTGGCACTCAAGGTGAGTCGCAACCCAAACAGTAGCCAGAATACCTTTGGTACAGGCATTCATATTTTAGGATGTAGGGAGAATAAAGAAGCTGTGAACACTAGCAATAAAATCCTAAAATTGTAAATCATATCTACTAATTCCAGCGAACTGTTACTTTTTACTAATAAAATTATATGTTTTAGTTTTTTATTTAGAGCTAATGATTGAAAAATGAAAAATGGAGCAACAGAAGAGCCTGTTGGGGTCGCTGTCTTATAATCTCACTGATTAGAGAATAGTCAATAGTTGACTGCCTGCTGGTAATATCTTTGCAATTAAGCTATGGCTGATTGACACCCTATTTTTTAAAAATGCTAATTTGGAATAAACCTGCTAGCAAGATTGGTATCAAATTACTATATAATAAATTTTTTTGGCAATTACGCTTGGTGCAATGACAATGAATCCTCTGGCGGACAGCAGATTACACCCATGGCCATGCCAAATATGGGCGGCCTTATTGTTTATTAAAAGGTTATATTATGCTTGTACCTGGTAGGACAGGTTCGTTTTTGATAGCAATGGAGGGCAATGCAGATGGTGATTTTTAAGCCCAAGAGTGACTTGATCATTTTAGTTTTGTATGTTACCAAAATACTTAGATCAGCGGAGCTCAAACTGGCTGGGGAAGCCTCTTGTTGGGAATTATCTCTGCAAATCATTTGCTGTTGATAGCTTCTGGCCACTGCCACCACCCAACACCCCCAGATTTCTGTACAAACTCTTGGATGGTTATAAAAGGGTAAAGAGCGATTTTTAGGAGATAAACCGTCACCCACTACTCATCTATCACATTGGTTAAATCTCCCATGGTGAAAAGAGGGACAGGTGCTGGCTTACTCACCTTCTTGGTCTGAAATGGGTATTCCGCCTAATTATGGTGCAAGGGTTGCTTCCTTGGACTCACTCAACCAATACATTGGCTGTTGGTGTGGGGTCATTATTAGGACAGGAGGAATTAATGTGACCAAGTCAGATACAATCCAAGGAAGGACCCATCATTGCACTTTGGCTCAAGATATCTGTTAGGATATGATTAGCTCCTTTGATAGATTCATATTAAAGGTTAAATTTAGCAAATCATGTGAGTCCTGGTTTGCCTGTGAGCTAACTTCTGTTGGAGATAGTATGTTAGAGACTTATGATCCATATGCACAATCACTAGATATTTAGCACCCTGTAAGAGGTACAATAAGTGCATTAATGACTAAGCAACCGCATTTAAACTTTTATCATGTATGGCCCATGAGCACTCAATTTCATTAAACTTTCTTAAAAAGTTTGCTACTGGATGTTATCGCCCAAGTGATACTCAGAATAAAAGCAACAATTGCTATTCCTGAGGCTTTTCAATCCTTAATTAATGGCTTAACTTCATCAGCATGACGCAAAACAAAGATGTATTAAAACTTCTTTTATCGAAATAAAAGCTTGTTGCATGCTGAAGTCCAAAACTAAAGGGTCCATTAATGCCTGCGAGGGGGTTTGGGGGAAATGCTGACTCAGATATAGCTGTTAATAACTTGTATAGAAAAGTAACAGACTTCAGGATAGCAATGCATCTGCTTCTGCGTCTCAGGGTAGGCTAAATGCAAATGACCTAAGTTTTGAAGGTGCAATAGCATGTACATCCTTCATCAACATTTCTCTAAAGTAATGCACTTCATCTTTTCAAAACTCACACTTAGATGTATTAGTAACTAACTATTTATAAGTATTGCTGCTACCACACCTAACAAATCCTTGTCATATTGCTCTTTATTGAGGGTGTGGATTAAGATCCTTAATTTTGTAATTTCTCAGTAGAACCTGTGATCCTCAGGGCGCATAAATGCGGCCCTGAAAACTGCAGAGGCGTTTTAATGCAAAAATGATTGACTACAAATTTGTAAGTTCTATATCATGTCTGGATGGAATTTCCATTCCTGAACAGAATTCACCTGGATTTGGTGGGATGAATTAGCCAAGTTTAGTTTAGAGATACTTCTGACTTTAAAATAGATTGAGAAGTGGAAGCTTTTATGGGAAGGGGATACGTATTGGGGACAGTGACATTGTTCAGATGCCCATAGTCTACACAGGGTCTCAGAATTAAATCAGATTGTTTGTGAATACTACTGGAGATGATACAAGAGAGATCAAATTTATCATCACCCCATCTTTACCATGTTGTAAATCCAGGTTCTTAGTGCCTTGTCTTCCAAAGCTGTGTAAGGATATAAGAAGCATTTGATTATGGTTAAAATAGCCATCAATGGAGAACAAAATAAAATTCAGAGTGAATGTGCAGCTGATCAGCCCCTTCTAGATCAAAGAATAACTTGATAGGAGCGATAATGTGAGGCTTAATGAGTAACTCAGGCACAACATTGGTGGAAGACTATTCCATTGTTGCTGCCACAGCATTCCCTGTTGCTAATGTAGAGAGTAGTAGTTTTCAACTGAAAGATAATTAAAGGTGAAAGCAAGCTGGTTGACTCTAAATCAATACTCACTGAATGGCGGCGGCACCAACTTACTCCTTGTAAAATTTATAGGAGATGATTATTATTGGCCAATAACCCCTATAAACTTACTACTTGTACAGGTTTGGGTTTTGTGCAATTTTACGTGATGTATGATAAATTGATATAATCAGTTTAATATAGTAGTATGCAGACTATTATCCATAGTTGAATGGAAGTCCTAGATCTCAGCCCAACGCTCAGCCAGTATTTCTGCTCAAAATACTTGTGATGTCTTAAAACAGGGTTTTGTTCCCTCGTACTGTCTAACTCAATCTTCTCTTATATTCCTGTTGACAGTTTTACAGGTTGACACACAGTTGGCAGCAATCCCTGATTTGTTTCCACTTCTTCTCTGGATCTCTGCTTAGATCCAGACTCTTTTCTTTAAAGAGTCTCCCAATTATCACACACAGTAATATTATCCCTGAGAAAGGATAGAACAATTGAATACTGATAAAGGTACTAAGCTGGTATATCTACTGTAAACTATGTACTACTTAAAACTATATACAGATAAAAACTAATCTTTATTGGTGAATTCTAGTGAATTTTATAGTGGGGAATTTGGTGCCCAATCTTTGGTTGACACCTCTTCGATGAAACAGCAGCTAATTATATTGAATCACCCATATTCAACTCAGCATCGATGGTTTTTCTCATCCTGGCTAGGATTCCATCATTGGACATCCTCAAGACCTAAAACAGAAAGAGTTGGAAAGTGTATCCCTAACTTTTTCCTCTTGATTCAAGTGAACCAACCATACTTTGCAAGCGCCCTGCTTAGGTAATGGGACTTGTTACCCATTGAGGCAGGTCACAAACCAACATATCGATTTGCCAGTTGCAGATGGCATCACTCATCTCACAAATTACTAATTACATTCCCAATATGTTGGTGATGAAGCCTGACCAATCCCAATTGGTACACCTGATAGTTAATCACTATCAGATACCCCTATTTCGTTGGCAACTCTACCTGACGAGATCTTAAGCATTCATCTGGATCAATCCCCCAACAGATCAGACCAGGTTAATATCCTAAAATCCCCCTGAACATAATTACCCTGAAATCAAGGTCAATAAATTTCTGATTCACCTTAAATTAGGGAAGCATCCCCTAGTGATTCCTGGTAATCTAGTTGGCTGAAAATATGGGCAAAGATCCCAACACATCCCCCCTCTTGTTTGGATTTCCATTTAAAAGGACTGGGGCAGGAGAACACCACTTTGGACACTTGGTCAAATACTTCATCTGCTCAAGCGGAGTATGATTACCAGTACTCAACACTGCTCATTATGACCTTCAGCATGCAGCTCTCTTCCTCTTCCTCCTCGCTATTGCCTACTCAGAGCGCGGTCCCCAGGATCTACTGTTGTGCTAGGCTGATCAACTTACTCATGATGATATTAATCCCAGTATCCAGATTTCCCCATCAGGGCATACGATATGCTGTCATATTCAGAATTCTTGGTCCAGCATCCTCAGTTTCCTGATTTTCTCCTCGTCCTTGATAGGGACTCTTGCCTTTGATGTTTGTTTTGTGGCCTAAATAAGAATGCTTATTAATGTTCACACTTGTTTTTTTCTTCTCATAACTTATTGGCTCATATCATTCTTAATTCTACTCTGAAAAGCTTATCCCAACAATTTTGAGATTAAATTTCTCCGAAATTGGAGCTTAATGGATTGTAGAGTGCATAATGTTGACTATCATATAAGTCCAACATCCCCTTCTTGTCCAGCTTATATATTAAATTACAAGTCACGGTACCAACAGCTACTCAACAGTTTGTCTGATCAAGATCTCTTGCTCTACAAGCAGATGAGTCAGGCTCTTGTGACGTGACCTCTTCTATGGTTCTTTCAGGACTCATACGCCTAGTCTGGTACCAGTGGCTAGTCCTTCTGTGAAACTACTGGAAACGGTAACCAACCACAGTGAAATCAGGCTAGCTATTGTTGTAAATGACTCTCAGCCAATTCTTCCTCTGTCGTTAATCTAGAGTTAGATTTTAAAAATCTCCTGTTTTTAGCTTCTTTTACAGATGCGCCAAACATCATTGTAGATGCTTCTGAAATAATTCCCTTTGCTCTTGATTATTTCTTTCTGGCCAGGTCAAACTTGCTTCCTGAGTTCTTTTTCTGACTCAGACAGTATTAAAAGCCAGCTGTTTTGGCCACTAAACTCACCATTGGCAATAGCATTCATTTTTGAGCTCCCCTGTGCAGAATTAAGGGCCCAGGTCACTGAGGCTTTATCCATAGTGCTGAATCCTTTCAAGCTTGAGAACATCCTATTTTAGAATATTGCTGAATATGCTCTTTGCTTTTCTAGCCAAATTCTTTGAAGTTGGGGCATGAAGCTTTCAGCCTCTCCTGGATTCCATCACTCCTTCTGATTCAGCTTCCAAGAAACTCATAGTCATTTATTTCAAGATGCCATTTTCTCCTTGCACAATTATCTCGTTTCCGCTGCTTCCCATCAGTATTTTCCACTGATGGATTTAATAGGGGGCATTATTCAGCAACCCCCATCTAGTATCCCTTGTTCGCTGCTGGCCCAAATGTCCGGTGTTCTTGACAAAGCCCATTGGCAAGCACTTAAGACTAATCTTCTGGCTCCAGTACTATATTGGGATTACTCAGGGTTATTTGCTGACTGCCTCTTTCTGTACTGTTGCTTCCCTCCCCATTCCAGGGTATTGCGATTGGCTTCTTCCAACATCTCAATTTCCCTTCCACTAGTCTCTTTCTTGCAGGGATCTGCATCCGCTCAAAGAACTTTGTTTTGTGTAGGTTTAGCCCTCACTAGCATCTGATCTCAAATAGATTTCTTTGAAATTCATTCCTACAGCGATCCATACTCCCTCCCCTCAAGAGGTGACATAGTCGGAATCATCCCTTAATTGAGGATAATCAATAAGAAATAAAAATTATAAGAATATATCAGTTTTTTCTATGCAGTTTTATAATATTTTTTACAATATCTTTATCAATGATTTTATTTTTTCTTCTTCTTTTTTTTCCATGGGACTTGACCTTGTTATGGTTCAGAGGTCCATCTTTTCATTTTTCCCCCAAACTGGATCTTAGGTATTCTTAGACCTACCAGTTTTCTATGGTTCTGAGGTCCTTTTTTTCAGACTTGATCTAATCATTAGGACATAACCAATTTAATGGTTCAGCGGTACTTTGGGAACTCTTTTTTTGTCCTTATTTTATTAATCCATCACTTCAAATACTTATCATGGACTTAATTTACAACCCTTCCATCCAAGAGGTTCTTGATGGAGTAGGCAAATGTCGCCATCTTGGTAATAATCTCAAATGGACCCAACCATAACGCATCCAGTTTGTTTCTTCTCCCAAAACCATGCATATCGCAATTGGCAACTCTTTTTCCTATTTGATATTCTGATAATGCCAGTCAGTTCTTATTGTCTGTCATTTTTGCTTGTATCCTTTTCTTTATAATCATATCAAATGCTTGTGACTGCATTTTGATCAGGATAGTCTTCAATCTTTTCAGGTACTGCTCAGCACTCATCCCTAATGTTGGTTCCACCTCCAAATATAAATTCAGCGGCAATGCATCTTCTTCCCATATAACAACTCAAATGGCATTTTTTCCCGTCACTATATGATGCATGATATTGTGAGTGAACGTCACCAAACTAAGGTATGTTACCCACATGGAATTCTTCCTGAAACCAGCTTCCTCAGTGTCATGGTCAGCGTTCCATTCACTCATTCTACCAGCCCATTCATCTCCATCTGGTAGGGTACAGACATGACTCCTCAGATCCCCATTATCTCATTCAACCGCAGGATCACATGAGACATGAAGTTTGTCTCATTTTCACTAAGAAGGACTTGCAGGCATCCTTGTTAGTATACTACTTGATCCAGGATGAACTTTGCGGTACTGGTTGCTTTCACTTTCACCAGGGCCTTCATCTCAAACCATCTCATCAGATGGTCGATTGCAACTATTATGTACTTGACTCCTCCTGTGATCACTGTCAGCGGTCCCATCACATCAATGGACACTGTATGCCAGGCAGTTCAAGGGCGGACCAGTTGGTATCCAGTTGTATTCTTATGTGGCTTGTGCAGCTGGAAATCCACACAACAAGCTATATAGTTGGCGACATTGTATTTGCTTAGCTCCCAGTAGTAATGGCGAATATATTCAGTCATTTTTCTCAGGCCTCCATGCCCAACAACCTTATGATTGGCTTGTACAATAGCTTCTCTTTCTGACAGCTTTGGGGATAATAATCGCTTCCCATTAATCGTCTTAAACACTTGTCCATCTATGGTCTCAGTGTTTTCATTGCTTTTTGAAGCGCACCTTGGATTTCTTGCAGCTTGTTCCCGATTACTACATCAACCATTCTCTGGAATAACTCATCCGCCTGCTGATATACCATCTGGACCATTGGTAACCACAATAAGCAACTACATTCTGGTGAGAAGCCCCCACTCGGTGGACAATCTCATAATTGTAAGCCTGTAGCTTAAGTGCCCATTGGGCCAGTCATCCTTCTGATTCTCTCAAATTATGGAGCCAACGCAACAAGGAGTGGTCTGTCACCACTTTGAAGTGCGTTCTGTGGATGTATACTCAAAACTGCTTGCAGGCGTAAATGACTGCAAGGCATTCCCACACAGTTATGGTGTAGATCCTCTCAGCAACTGAGAGTGCCCAGCTCACACATGCCACCGGATGTTAATCCCCAAGTTCATCTACTTGAATTAATACAGCACCAATTGCCATAAACGAAGCATCAGTTTGTATAATAAATTCTTGATTGAAATTCAGATATAAATAATCAGAGAATCTAGAAAGTACTGGATTATCTCATTGAGGGATTCCTGCGCTTCTTCATTACATATGAATCCTTTCTTCAGATCTTTTAGCAGATGGAATAAGGGCTTGGAAAAACTGGCAAAATCCTAAATAAATCTTCTATAGTATCCAATCATTCCAAGGAACACTTGAATGTCTCAGACACGCTTTTGCACAGCCATCCGTTCTATGGCTTCAATCTTCCGGGCTTGCGGCTTCAATCCACTAGAGTTGATCACAAATCCCAGATATTCCAACTCTTTCTTGAAGAAGTGACACTTCCTCAGCTTAATCTTCAAGATAGCTGCGGAAAGTCTCTTGAGTGCTTATTACAAGTGGTGTAAATGGTCAGTAAATGTTCTATTGAACACATTGATATAGTTCAATTACACCAGTACGCACAAAAACTTAAAGTCACTCAGTATAGCGTCCATGGCCCTCTGGAACGTTGCGGGCGCATTGCATAGACCTTGGGGCATCCTCTTCAGTTGATAAATCCCCTGCGTGGTAATAATTGCACATTTATCTTGGTCTTCTCTTAGCAATTCAATTTTCCAATATAGTTTTATTAGGTCCATTGGAGAAAAAAACTTCACTTCTCCTAATCAATCTAGAGCATCATTGATTCTTGATAGGGGATATGGATCCTTTTTTCATAATCTTAGTCAGCTTTTGGTAGTTGATTACCACCCAATTAGAGCCTTCCTTTTTCTTCACAATAATAATCAGACTCGCCCAAGGACTTGATGATGGAGCTAGAAGCCCATGCTTCACTAGTTTGCTGATTTCTCATCCACTACTACTTTGGCTGTCTTTGACCATCGAATTGGTCTCATCCTGATTGGCAATTTTCCCCAGTATCAACCTTGTGGATCACATCTCTTGTGCATCCTAAATCGTGGTCATCCTGGGCAAATACTTACCAATACTTTTGAACAATTCAAGTACCTCCTCTTGCTGTCCTTCCATCAGATCAGCGAGTTGCACTTGATCAACCAGTAGGTTGAAACTCTCAATTACCTCATATGGTAATCCCATCTCATTGAGGGTCCCAAAATTGTGGAATTTTTAATTCAGACATTGGGATTAGATAAACAAATGCGACAATCTGCTTCTTCCTAATCTTCATTAGTTTTACTTAAATTCGCCAGGAGAACTCGAATTCCCCCATAACATGGCATTATTCTTCCAAGAGCTACCCAAGGCTCTACTCTGGACTTCTTCCAGAGCTTCCAACCTCCCCATAAAGAAGCTAAGGTATCTACAATTTACAACCCCAAGTCAACTATCATCTGTGATTCTGGCGGTATGGTTTTCTCATCCTTGATTTAAATTTAAATTTAAATCTATTGCGAGGAGGCCAACCATGGGAAGGACACTTCCAACTTTGACCTGAAGAAGACAAAACTTAGTGACAGGGAAGGCACCCCAGAGAAGCGATGCTATCTCTTGTTGCCAGCGGGAACGCCACTTATGGGGAGGGGGAGGGAAAGTGTGAAGGGGCCGTAGCCACAATTGAACACGTGTGGAGGAAAGGGTCTGATTTGATGAACCAAACTGGGAACCAGGAGGAGACCAGCTGTCAGCAATGTGGTGGGAGGTATCCAAACATCCACACCTGAAAGTGGTCCACCAAATGAGTCTAGAATCTGTGGACAGCTTCTGGGAGGGTGGGGATGGAGCCAGCGATGGCATCCAAGACAATCGTGTGGATAGTCCACATGGCGATTGCAACCACCAGAGCATGGAGGGAGGGTGGAAGGGGGGAGGCCATTAATAAAGCGAACATATCTCTTGACAGACTAAAGATATGTGTTCGATCCTGGCCCAGCAGACGTTGAGCTTCGCGCCATATCACTTTAGAGGTAGGACACTTCTCCAGGCGGTGGAACGGCGTTCCATACTGGCCACACACGACGCAGGATGAGTGTAAAGCATTAGAGCGCTCAGCTGTACGGTACATCCGCCTCAGGCAGCGCCACACATGGGAATGGATTTGAGGCTGCAACAGAGGATGGTGTGCGTATTTCCAGATAGTTTTTTGGGTCTCAATGGAGTAAGGGATGTCCATCATGTCCAGGTAGTCCACCCCGGATAGGACTTGGGGCCGTGTGGGGATCACGCCATTATGGATGGGTAGCTCCTGTACCTCTTGTGTGAACTGAGGAGAGGGGCGGCCTCTCTGGACTGTGTGTCCGCTAATATGAATTCTCCACTCAGCGCTCCGCATGGAGAGGAGGATTCGTTTGTAGTGGGTTTTAGTCCCGTGAGGACCTGTGGCCAATGGGTGTGAAGCCAGGTATTTTATCAGGAGTGAGGGTTTGATGGATTGTTGAGGCCCAAGGCGCGGGAGAAGTTGGAGTGGGCCGCGCAGGGCCAGTGTTGGGAGGGGAGCGTAGGAGCAGTGACGGCCGCATTCCAGGTGCCCAGGATCTTGGCAGCATGGGCTTTGAAGTCAAGAAGGCCCATGCCACCATGATGATGAGGGCCAAACATGACCTCTAGCCGTACTGGTGGTGAACGGCCTGACCAAAGCCATCCTTGCAGCAGGGCATACAAGGATTTGAAAAAGCTTGGGGAGAAGGGGATGGCGTGGGCTCCAAACCAGACTTTGGAGAGGAGCATAAAGTTGGCTAAAACAACCCTGCCAGTAAGGGAAGTAGGGTGGGCTCTTAGGGAGGCGATGCACTTTGTCACGTTGTCTAGAATATACCTCTCCATTACTGCTGATACATACCTGCCTGCCTCCACCCACATGCCCAGATGGCGGACTGGCCCTATGGTAGGGTGTGGCACGAAGGGGAGCACCAGTGGGGCGGTGTGGGGTGAGCTGGGAGGGCGAGCACATGTGCAAACAGATTGGCTTGGGCACTGGTTGCTGGGGCCCAGCAGGTTTGATACCGACCAAGGAGGATGTTTTCAGTTTTGGAAGCGTTCAGTGCAGCATTACTTACCCGTGAATACTCCTGGATGAGAGCTTCAAGTGCGCGTGCATCTTTATTATTAGACGCCCCAACCACACAGTCATCTGCAAACGCCATCATCTTGACTGGGGCTTGGCCTGGCACATGGACCCCAGTGAGTTGGGCATTCACGTTTTGAAGTAGTGGGTCAAGGCTGAAGTTGTATAAGAGTGGGCTAAGGGGGTCCCCTAGTCATAAGCCCCTTTGAGGGTGACCTACTTCCATTAGGAAGCCAGGGCCACGTACTGCCATTGTTGCTGATTCCGTGAGCAGCATCACCCAGTTGATGAAGCGAGGGGTAAGCAGAATAGATGGAGGCAGGCCCTGAGGTATTCCCAGTTTACTCTATCATAGGCCTTCTGTTGGTCCAAAGATACAAGTGCCCAGAGGCTGTGGACTGGCATGCATTAGCCACAGAGTGCACGTTGTCCCAAATTGACCTTCTGGGTATGAAACTGAATTGTTCTGGGGAGATGGTGGCAGATGCTACAATACCTAAATGGTTAGCCATGATTTTTGTTAAAATTTTTGTATCCATGTTAATTAAAGAAATGAGGCGCTAGTTGGCTAAGTCTAGCTTGTCCCCTTTCTTAAAAGAGTGTGATGGTGAAGGCCTCTTGTCCTCCTGGTAGGAGGCGCATTTCCAGAAGGCTCTGGTTAAGTGAGGCAAGCAGCAGTGAGGATGTATATTTGAAGTACTTTTTATAGAATTTATATGGAATGCCATCTGGGCCTGGGCATTTCCAGTTTGGTGCACCGCGGATGGCTGTCCAAAATTCATTCAGAATAATCAAATTCATTATTTCCGGGTATCAGGAAATGGTGCGGATGTGGGTTCAGTCAAGAAATTCCGCTACTTTGGCCAGCTGAATTGGATAAGATTGGTATAACTCGGAGCAATACTTTTGTGTTTTGATTGCCACTTTGGCTGGCATATTTGCGATGGAATCATTCAATCTTTGCACCTGTGTGCAGGCCACGCTCTGTCATGGTGCGAAATTTTTTTAAAAAATATGCAGTGCACTTGTTGCCCTCTGTAATGCTTTTGGCCCTGTACTGAACACAAACCTGATGTTTGTATTGCCTTTTGAGCGCGTTGAGGCGAATGGCTGCCTCCGCCCACTTCCGCCCCATGCAGGGCTGTATCCTGTGGCTGGGATGTTGGACTCCAGGTGTGCCAACTCTGCCAGAGCGTGCAAGATGACAGCTGATGTGGCTCATGAGTGTCAGGAGGAGAGGAGGTGAGAGTAGTGGATGGTATCCTCTTTGAAGGCTGCCCATGTGGAGATGGGGTCACGCAAAACGGTGTAACAAACTCTTTTGCCAAAGTTGCTGATTCCACCCAAGTGAAAATCCTGGCGACGCAAGTTTGGGAGGGTGGAGTTTGCACCAATGTGGGGCCTTAGCCACTGCGACAGGTAGGTGGTAGGTTATCGAGACCAGCCAGTGGTTGGAGAACTCAATTTTTGTTGTTTTGAAGTGGGAAATGTGGGGTTGGAATTTCGCCGGTGTAAGGATAAGGTCTATGCGGGTCATGGACCTTAATTGGCCGTTGTGGATGTGGGTTACATCATGTTTTTGAGCAGTGGGGCTTTCTGCGGCAGCGCATTCATTAACCCAAGGGTGGCCTTTAGAACGCGAAGTTCTATGTAACCCTGGGGGGCGTGGGGGGAGGAAGGCCAATGGTCCATTGGTGTGTTTAGCCAGCAGTTCATATCGCCAACTATGAAAGGGTCTGGGGGTAACGGGAGGGATTTGACTGATGAGAAAAATTCCCGACGTTCTCATGCACAGGTTGGGGTGTAGATGTTGATGATAGCATATGCCACATTGGCCCACAAGAAAATGACAACAAGGACTCAGCCATTGAGGAAGGATTGCGATGATAAAAATTTGAAAAAATTGTTTTTCTGAACTAGCATCCCACAGTGCTCTGACCAAAAGGATAGGGATGGGGAAAGCATGGTTTTCTAAGCATCCTATGAACCTTGCAGACAGTGGGACTCCTGTATGACCAGGATATCCACGGGTAAATCTTTATGTAAAAAACTTAGTTTCCTAGCCCGGGATGGTGAGGCCTTGAGTCTGGCGATATTCAACTTCCCTAAAGTGAAGGTTTCCCCCATTGCACCTTAGGTGTGAGGGGGTGGGCACCTGGGCCCACTAGCCTCCTCTAGATCCTCATGGGCCTTCATGGCAGCGTGGGTGTTTGTAGCAACACTATTGGTAGTTTTGTTGATTTTAGCAGAGAGGTTTGCATTGGCTATTGCCTTTGCTTTTTGTTTCCCCAACGTCAGACAAATTCTTTGCAGTGCGGATAAGTTTGTTGCACCATCAAGCAAGTCAAAAAAAATTTCAGGTAGGTTGGAGACCAAGTGAGTTTTGACCGAAGCTTGGTTGCAAAGATTAGGTGAAATTGAGTCACCCATCGGATCCTCATATTGGGTGGCCCAATTGGCATGGGCTTCCCAATCTGATTGGTTGATGGATTCCCAAGTTGCTTCTGCCATAAAGGTTTTGATGTCCTCCTGGCGTTGGGAGTGTGGGATAGCGGTGATGACTTTGGCCGCTTCCTTGGCCATGGCCCTGCGGGCCTGCTTGGCCTTCTTCCGCTCTTGCGGGGAAATAGGCTTTACCAGTAGGTAGCAGCCTTGTGCTCCCCATGGGAAAGCCTCTTTGGTGCTTGGAGTTGATTCATAGTGCACCTCTCCGCTGGCCATGGCCGCCAAAGGGTGCTCTTGGAATGTGATGCCCTCCTTGGTGGGGCATGCATGTGCCTTATGGCTGAACGCGTCACAGTGGGTGCAGATGGGGGGCGCGCTGTCTACGGTTACCCAGAAAGGGTGGGTGGTATGCCCTTCAATACTGATATATGTGGAATGTGGGATCTAGGTTAAGTCCTTTGCGATCTCCTCAGTTGGGGTCAGAACTGCGATGGCTTTGCCGGTGCACAGGTGTGGCATCAGCTTAAAGCGTTGCATCTCAAAAGATTGTATTTCACCATAAATGGTGAGATCATCTTTCAAGTGTTGCTCCAAAATGGCACATTTTACCGTAGTAGGCAAAAAGTCAAACGTGAGGAAAATTTGGTTTGATTTTGTCCATCTGGTGCGTTTGGTTTTGATGACCCATTGCCCTTTGGAAAGAAAATCACTATGCACACTGCAGCAGCTTCACCTGCTGCCTCCTTTTTTTTGAAACTAAGGTCCAACCATGTGACATGGAGTGAGGTGCAACGTACACTGCAGTTGGGAAAAAAGTGTGCACATCCCCGCATAATTTTTCCCATAGAGCTGTTTGTTGGATGTTCAGAAACACACGGACTCCATATTCCACCAACTAGAGTGGTTAGGAGTGCGGCGTGTTGATGTACTGGTTGCATCGCACTTGCCAAGTGAGGATTTCTGGGAAAATAGTGACCGCCAGTTTTTTTAAATTTTTTTATTATTCCACCAGTTTCTTTAGGGCGTTTTCAAAAGTTTGAGGCCGCAGGCCTACCACCTACTCCTCTTACCTTACTTACTCAATGCTCACTGACATGGGCGCAGACTAATCTCCTCTGTGAGATTATCAAACTAGAATCAGACTTGAATTGAATAAGTTGCAAAAGTGATTGCAACGAGAAAGAAAAGTTTTCATTTTCTCATTCTTGATTCTCCATGGAATTACCAATTTTCTAGGATTTCCATCGGCATTTTTCGTCACTTCTGACCAACTAATTGGTATCAAATAGGGACAATGCCATAATTGTGTATTTAATTGATAAATCTGTTTCTCCTATTCAGTGGAGGTTCTTCATCCTTCTTACAAACCAATGGCAACTTCTGACCCAAAATGGTCAACATATTATCCTTAAAGTTACATCTAACACCATACTTCTGTATAAATTCCGTCTCTTTCAGTATATCATAATTTTGGTTGACCAAAGCTATTGCTGGTGAAGATAACACCAAGGATCTGAATCAAAGTGGCAAATTGCTATATGCTCCGCATGAGATGGTGGTATTCATCCCAGCTGTCACATACTCCTTCTTGTGTTCCAAGTCAGGAGAGATCTTCATCTTCTTCACCAACTTGGTTGAGAAAATGTTAATGGGCGCTCCTCTGTCAACAATCGCCCTCAATCTTACTTGATTCATTTGTAAACTATATATGTAGACTCAGAGTATTGTAAGGTAGTGTTCACTGAGTGTATAGCGGCGTTATTAGCTGAATTGAGGGTGTGAATGATTTGTGGCGATAAATCAGGAAATGATTACTTTATCATACTGAGGGGGATTGACAGGTTTGCCTCCTCTAATCAGACATTGGACAATTCTTTGGGTTTATCTGCAGCTTGAATCTTGTCTGCTAGTTGTTGGGTCTACGGCCGTTCAACTTCCTTGATTACCTTGGGGTCAATTTCCTTCACCCCAGATCTTGTCACTGCATTCACGTCCAAATTGAATACTTGATGCAGTTGATCATGTACATCCTCGTCCAGAAACAAACCACTTATGTCAATTTCCTCGTGCATAATATTGGGAGGAACAGGCTTCTCCATAGCTCTAGACTGTTCCCAGTTTAGGCCAAGGGCCCTTTTCCTGACTCCTTTGTGGCAGCAGACTCCTTTTCTTGGACCACATTGATTTGTCTTTTGGCTTCTTTCAATGAACAGCAAAATGTCCCTTCCCTCCGCATTGGTAACAGACCTTCTCTTTATTATTAATCTGCCTAAACTCTTCAGGCTTATTCCCTGGCACAGTTCAGTTGTTCATCTATTTAGCACCCTCGTTCCCCTTTGTGGGAACTAAATTTCATACTGGGTTGGATTTGAAACTTCTATTTGGGGAATCAAAGGTTTCTCTCAAGATTTTCAAATTATCTACCATCTGAGAGGTAGTAATTTCCATCATGAAGATGGAAGACATTTGGTGAAAATAACGATAAGGCCAAAGGGCTGCTTGTAAAGCAATTCTGGCATCAAAGTCATCAAGTACCTTTTGTTCCAACCAGGATTTGTAATTCCTGGTAGAAATGATCTGCAAAGGTTGCTAAAATTTGTCATATGGAATTGGATGCCCATAAATTCTTGTTTGCGCTTTGACATGCGCGTCAGGCTCCCAAATTCCTTCATAATGGCCGCTTTGGCCTCCGCATATGACCAGCTGTCCCCCTCCAGGTGGGGCAAAACTTGGTTTTGGCAATTGGTGTCTAGGCAATTCATCACCATAAATTCCTTTTGAAGGTCACCGTATCTATACATAGTCATATTGAACAGTTGGAAAAATTCTGGGGCATTATCCTCATGGAAAGTTAGCAATTTCGGCTTTGCTTTAAGTTCCTTTGAGGTTTCTCTAGTCGCCTCTCTAGGTTCAGCTACTCAGCTCACTTGGAGATTTATTTCAATCGTCATCTCCATAATATTGGTAAAAGTGGGCGGCAAGTTTCTTGGGGTAATTAATTTCCTAATTATCATACAAGGAGTTTTTTCTTCAGCATAAGTGTCACATATGGCTCACAATTGCATTTGTGAGTTTTTTAGCTCCTTAACCTGCTTGATTAGTCGCTTGATATCAGCACTGAGATTTTCTCAAATGAACGCAATCTGCTTCATGCTCCATTTTCAGATATAAGACCTCTCGAATTAAGTCCCCTTCTTTCTTCTTTCTGACGTTACTTTTCCAAGTCGCTCATTTCCAAAACTAGTGACATTATTGATCCCTTCCTCCATCTTAGTGACTCTTTTTTCCACTGCTGAGTATTATCAATGATCCACTGAGTTTAGGGCGTTCTGATTAACGATGGTTAAGTCTGTCCATAGGTTTATTAACTTGTCTTTATATGACATCCTTCAAAGTTCTTCTACTCAACTACACCCCTGTATTGAGCACCACTTTGTATAAATTTATAGGGGATGATTATTATCGACCAATAACCCCTATAAACTTATTACTTGCACAGGGTCAGGTTTGTGCAATTCATCCGTGTTGTATGTTAGTTAATATAATTGGTTGATAATTTTATGATGACTATTATCCATAATTGAAAGGAAGTCCTAGATTTTGGCCCAATACTCAGCTAGGATTTCTGCTCAAAATACTTGTGATGTCTTAAAATAGGGATTCATTCTCATACCATCTAATTCAATCTTCTCTTAGATTTCAATTGACGGTTTCTCCAGTTTGACACGCAGTTGGCAGCAATCCCCAATTTGTTTCTCCTTCTTCTCTGGATCTCTGCTCAGATCCTTACCTTTTTCTTTAAAAAGTCTCCCAATTATCTCACACAGCAATATTATCCCTGAGAAAGAATAGAACAATTGGATGCTGATAGAGTTACTAAGCTGGTATATCTACTGTATACTCTGTACTACTTAAAACAATACCGGATAAAACTATATCTTTATTGGTGAATTCTAGAGAATTTATAGTAGGGGATTTGGAGCTCAACCCTCAGTTGACACCTCTTTTATGAAATGGCAACCGTTGCCATTGAATCACTCATCCTCATCTCAGCATCAATGGTCTTCCCCATCCTGGCCAGGATTCTGTCGCTGGACATCCTTGAGACCTAAAACAGAAAGAGTTGGGAAGTGTGTCCCTAACGTTTTCTTCTTTATCCAAGTGAACCAGCCATATTTGGCAAGCGACCTGCTTAGGTAATGGGACTTGTTAAGCATTAAGGCAGGTCATGAACCAACTGATTAATTTACCAGTTTTAGCCGGCATCACTCTCCTCACAACATACTAATTACATTCCCAATCAGTTGGTGATGAAACCTGTCCAATACCAAATTGGTACAACTGTTAGTTAATCACTATCAGATTTTCCTATTTCGTTGGCAACTCTGCCTGACGAGATCTTAAGCATTCATCTGGATCAATCCCCCAACAGATCAGACCAGTTGAATATCCTAAATTACCCTGAACATTGTTACCCTGAAATCAAGGTCAGTAAATTTCGAATTCAACTTGCAAGGGAAGCTTCCCCTAGTGATTCCTGGTAATCTAGTTGGCTGGGAATATGGGCAATAAACTTAACACCCCTAAAATCATAAAGTACAATAGTTAAGGTAATGTTACAATGATTGCCATAGATTTATATTCATGATATGTAAAAAAAATAGTTTGCGCAAAGGAATAATGAACATAAGGATATTAGATGATTTCATAACAGGTGTACCAAGGGATTGTATATATCTAATTCCTGTACAACTGTCAGATGTATCTTATCCCCCGTGTATTCATTGTCTACAAAAGTAGTTACTGATACCTTGCTATCCTATCATAACATTAATGACAAACAGAAAGTAGGCTAAATAAAATTTATTAAGTTATTGAGGTAACAAAGGCTGGGATTTAATTTCTTAATTATAAACTTTTACGCACCTTTAATGTATCTTTTATAAATTGGGTGGGCATTGAAGCAGCCATAGCATATAATAGAGAGGTTGAATCAAGTTTTTTTGGATCTGATAAGGGCATACACCAGGAAGATTTTCATACACTGGGGTGATCCAGTGCCGTTCCTCAACCTAAAAAACTATAGTGCTGTTTTATCATTTATTGCTGGATCCACTGGTTCTATAAAAGTTGCAACCATCTAAAAATGTCATTTTAGCTATCTCTGCAAGAAGGTAAACTTTTCAGCTGCATGAGGTTCCATATGAACCAAGATGGTTGCTTCAGCATTATGAATGGTGGCATAGTTCTAATTTTAGCATTAACAGATTTTTTTCTGGATCACATTGTCACATACTCTTGTGCACCAACTTACAATCTTTTAGTAAGGGTCAATTTATCTTGATAGGACAGGGTTGAGCTAAGATAAAGCTGGGCTGTTGGCGTGAGATTTTGGACACCCCACTAGTAGATCCAGACTGCCAGTGCACGCCCCTTTTAAAGATTATTTAATTGAAGTGGGAGAGTGTGACATGACAGTTTAAACTGTTTGTCCCATTTTGACTCAGAATTTGGATTCCAAATTTCAACTCAAAACGCCTAAGGGATTTTTAACTAAGGTAGCTTACAACCAGGGTTTTCTTCCCCTCAAAGCTATGCTTTAGGCTTAAAAAAACTCCAAGCATGGCCAGAAGAGGGCTTCCTGGAGTGCGACCTTTAAAAGGTCAAGCCCCCATCATTCTTAACATCAGTTCAGAATCTTGCAGCTTTTCTTGGCCATTTAGGCCTCATGCCTTACCTGAGCATTGGGCGTGACAAGATTTTGCTTTGTGACAAAACCTTGTGCTTCTAGGGAATTGTCCCTCCCCAGTTGCTCTGTTTTTTTGTCTCGCTTTATATGCTAGAGAAATTCCAGGATAACCTTGCTCTTTTCATTATGTTAAAGGTAGTAAAGATTGCTTTCAGGATTTGCATCCTCGATTACCTGCCATTCTTTTTCCTCATCTGATTGTTCTTTAAATTTTGAGAGATAAAGATGGGTGGGTATTATTAAACCCTACCAGCTTAACTCAGTGTTCAACTTGGTTGGTTGACCTATATTTGGCGTCATTATACTCTGCTTAAAATTCAGGCATCTGGCGAGCAGAATCTGGGTGATTCCATTTGTTACAGAGAGGGGAAGTTATTTCCTGTGTTGGGGAAGATGAATAGAGGGTGGTCATACTTTCTTCAAGCTACTTCCCTCACTAAAATGAATCGATAGTTACATCATTATTTTATTCTTCATGTACAATAATCTTTTATTTATCCTTTTAATTATAATAAAACCATAGAGTTTAGGATATGCTATATAAAAGTGAAAATTTAAAATAAAATAACATAACAACCTACATTTATTAGGGTATTAAGTTTTATGTTGTGTTGAGGAGAGGGTCAGTTACCAATCCAAATTCAATATGTATTGATATTTGCAAATTCTAATACTCTTATTAACAAGCCTTATACACCAATTCCTTATTTAGTAGTAATGGTAATTATAGTCTGATTCATTTTTAATTTCAGAAACTTGGCTGAATTTCCTGTGCTATACTTGGAAATATTAGGTAAAATCTCAATGTCTAAATCTATTTTAACGATTTCAAAAATAGTGTTGTTTGATTCCCATTTTTGGCCTTTTGTTAACTCCTTACAAAATTTTGAATCATTAGATAATAAACCATTCAGTAGACTTTTGATTACACAACCTGTTGAGGAGGGAGACTGGGGGCCGTGTTATAAATCTACAAAAAAACCAAATTCTCATAGAGTTCCCTGATTTCTTTCATATAATCCTTTCAGATTCTGAGGCTTTTATGGTTTGAGTTGAAAAGTAGATTGGGGCAAGGCATGTGGAAAGCAGGGAGGGGCCGCAGCTACACATTTCTCATTCTGGGTATGCCTTAATTCAGAGATTTAGATAAGGGGCAGAGCTATGGGGTGGCCCCTTTTTGCCTAAAAAGGGTATATGACCCTTCCTAGTTTATTATCTGGAGTCAAGGGCCTTACACTATTACCCAAGGGCCGACTAAGCTACTTCCTGCAATAGATACTATGGTGTGCTTTAATTATTCTAATATAAGAATCCTATTATGGATAATTAAGGTTTATATTTGTGTTTTAAATATTTCTGTCACCATCTAGATTACTTTGGTTATTGTGTGGACTGATTTTTGTCCTTTAAATAAAATGCTGCTACAGTAATTTAATAGAGATTAATAATTTATGTGACTGATCACCTAGAAATGCTTTAGGATCTTGATTCCTTCATTTATTATTTGGAGGGTCCAGGGATATTATTAAATGGCCTTGTACATTTAAAAAATTAATAATAACCAGCCTTTTAGATTTATCATCGTGAGGATCCAAAAGTTGTAAAAAATATTAACTAAGAGCTACACTCACGCAGGGGTGAGTTTATTAAAACTATTGAAACAATGGTTTTGAACGTCCTCAGAGTAAAGGTAAATCAAGTTATATTAATGATATGAGTTATGCCAGTGGGGTGTGAGGTTTAGTCAAATTTCAAAGATACCAAATAATACTTGACACTAGGAAATGTAATTTGTAGCATTATAATACTATGAGTATATTACAACATGAGGACAAGGTTTCAAATTAAAGATTTTATACAATTTCTAAAAATGTTAAATGAAAAATTAGATTGTTCATAAAGTCTGTCATATTAATCTCAAAAAAGTACTATGAAATTCTTACCAAATTAAATTATCTATACAGTTTATGATGCAGAGATTTTACCTTTTGCCAAAGTAAACTTAGTTGGAAAGACGATGCAGTGATCAAAATATACTAAGAGATCAGAAAAAATTTGATCAAAATTCATAGGGTTTATAGTTTTTATTACCTGGTGGAGAAAACATAACACCTTTCAATGTAACTCTTAAAAGCTTTTTGTATATTTGTTAACCTGTCAATAATAGGAAAAATTCTCATATATGCTCACAAAATCTAATACTTTGACGAGGACATTGATACTTGAAAAAAGTAAATGCTCTGATAAATTGAAGGTGCAAACATGGCGTTTACTTTTGCCAGCTTTTGTAATAAAGAACAGCCTGCGTTATCTTGGGATCAGGAAGGTAAATCTACTGAAAGTCCTCCTACAGGACAATCCTTATAGAATAAAATGGATTGTTGAAAAATTAGCTCCTTCTTAAAAATGGGAAAGGATGAATGAAGGTAATTTAGGAATTGTCACCAAATGAGTCTCCATCAAAACACCAGAGCTGCCATCAGGATACCCTTTCATAATGGAAGGACAACAGTCAAAAGGCTAATTATAGTAAGTGGTTGTAGCTTGGCCCCATACTGGATAAGAAGTTAAGGTCCTGAACAAAGAGGACTCAAGCACCCTATCTTTCACAAGACACCTAGACGCTCTATAGTCTCAAAGACTTTAACAAATAAAAAATATATT
This sequence comes from Massospora cicadina, assembly GCA_022478985.1. Classification (NCBI taxonomy): domain Eukaryota; kingdom Fungi; phylum Entomophthoromycota; class Entomophthoromycetes; order Entomophthorales; family Entomophthoraceae; genus Massospora; species Massospora cicadina. The sequence goes on along the minus strand of JAKSZP010001483.1, from coordinate 6,945 downwards.
TCACTTAGCAAATTTTAAAATCCTAACTCTTTGCATAGTTATGATAAGTAGCAAAGTAGCTCAGATAGTGCACAAAAATCTAAACCCTGAAGAGTGAAAGACCTAGGACATCGCCTCTCTCCAATTATTCTAATTTGCAAATCCATTCCAAAAAAAATCACAACCTCCATTCTCTACTTCTCTAAGCACCCTTATTTTTGATATTTAACTTTTCCTTAGTGTCACAGTTGAACCTGCAAGTGGTTCTTCTGGTAAGTCCATAACCAATGAAATCGGTATAAACAATAACAACTAAACTGGTGGCAGTACTAATGACCAAGCCATCGCAGATGGTGACAAATGAGGCCCTTTTATAGGCATAGACGAGTTAATTAATTTTCCCACCAACAGTTACATCTTGCAAAATAATTTTCGCCCTTCAATTTGGAATACATGTTAGCAGAGGATGATGATGCCGCCAAAAATTATTTGAAAATTTACCCCTTTTATATCTTTGGCGGCCAAAATAATTTAGATTCCACCAATAGTGACCCAATGAGTGAACTGAATTACCCTAGTGAAAGTATCAGAAGTATGAATGAGAAATTATATATCAGACAGTTGTCCAAATTTTAAGTGACTTGAAGCCACAATGTGATGTGAATTGAAAGAGCGCCATCTAATAAAACAAAGTTCTAGTGTATATTACCAGTTTGGCAATCAATCCATTTTGAAACAACTACAATGAGCCAAATTTCAGAAGTGTGACCTAGCACAAGGACCCCTGAAAATCCAGACAGGGGTAATCGTCATGAGACGAGCTTGCATATACAGGTTTTATCACAAATGGAGGATTAAGCTAAAACAGCATTCAGACGCCTTCTTAATAGAGGTTTTGAAATCTCTACATCAAAACCGCAATTTTTCTATTCTTTACAATATAACATTCATTTAATTTGAGTTTCCCTTGAAGTATATAAGAACTCACATTTATTTTAACAAAAAACCTTGAGTTTATCCTTTTTGCTTTACCTTGTGTTGTATCAAGTTAGTATTCGCCAGTATCCAGTATATTATTAGCCAATCTGAAGTAATCACCATAAACAGTCTTGTATTAAACTGTTTTAAAAGACACTCATTTGGAGATACCTTGGCTCTGATAATGTCAGGGAAGAGTTTGGAAAGGTTCTTTGAGTCAAAAAGGCCAAATTAAGCCAAGAATGTCCAAGAATGTCAAAATGTTTGCCGAGAGTGCAACAGAGTTAACAAAGCAATCAATGCACCAAGGGGTAGCATCTTAGAAGGGTTTGAATAGTGAGAAATTTTGTGATGTTAGCAAAGGTTATATGGTGCCTAATCTGCGTGGAGTAGATCTCCTGAGCAGCGAGTTGGCCTCTAAAGCTAAGAGAGCTGAGTTCAACATGCTGACTTTGGTGCTCACTATAGGGGTGGCACCATCAGGCCCTAGCAATAATCATGATAGTTCTTCTGAGAAATATGACGATGATACAGGTTTAGAGGTATAACACGGAGAGGGTGGAGAGTTCCTCTTAGTTCCTGGTGAGGGAGGAGGATAATATCCATATAGAGTCCATACCCTGGAATTTGAAGTGCGCAATTTTGAATAATGGTCTTGAGTGTGTCAAGGAAACTGCAAAAAGAGCTAAAACTGCCTCACTACTCATATTGAGAGGACCATCACCAGTTTCCAAAAGTAGAACTTATTTTCAAGAACATTAAAACAATAGTTGTATTCCTTGAGAAAGAGAATGATGAAACCATCATTATTCTTAATAAGTTTAGATCTCGCTTGGAGCATCATGACAACATGCTGATCAAAATGAACAAGATTATTAAAGAACCGAAGGCACTAATGCACACTATACTGGAGCCTACATCTACCCAAACTGTCACTCAGGTGGAGGCACCTGTGTGGACTACACAAAGATGTACGCAACAACTGGTCAAAACTTATACTCAGACAACTATGATGAACTCTGATCCTGGTGAGGAGGATCCAAACTTTAAACCATATTTCAAGGCAATGTACACACCAGGAGAGGGGACAATTGCCTGTTCTCTCCAATGTATGAAAATAGCCTAAATGGCTCTAGCAATAGCTATAAGGATCGCCACATACAAGGATGCATGAGCCATGAGGCTTAGGAGATCCTCACTGCAAGCTTGAGACTTGTTTATATTGGACCAAAGTCAAGAATATCTTACTCAGAGATTTGGAAGTGAACAGAATGTCCATAATATGATGCAAATGTTCTTGTTGATGAAGATTGGAAAAAAGTTGTGTGTCACAAATTACAATTCTCATTTTCTAACTTAAGTCCTAGCAGTTATGGACATTATTCTCAAAGGATCTGTTCACCATCAAAAACATTTTGTTAAGCTCCCTGGATATGCGTCCTGGTCTGAAGATGCACATGACCTTGGCGGTCAAGGATGTGATGTTCTTAAAGCCCTAAAAGAGACACTTGATGTACAAGGGATTTAAAGATCTGATTTTAAGTCAATGACACCTACATCACACTCTCGTTTATTCATCTAATTATTTATGTTAACAATGATAATGTTGATAACCCGAGGAGAAAAGCAACAAACTTTTGAACGTTTGCCACATAGAGATTTTAATTGCCATAAGTGTCACCAACCTGGGCGCTTTGCTCTAAATTGTCTGTTAGTTACAGCTGAAAACATGGAGCAAACCCCTAAAGAGGGCACACATAAAATAGTAAATTGGGTGGATCTTCACATTGAGGGTGAGAACAACAATGAAGATCAGAAACTAGCTACTGCAGGTCACCATGTGTAAATGGCTCCCAGAACAGTGGCTGCACAGGCTAGGCTGAGAGTTCCTGGTGCTGAACAATCTGTATCATATGATACCTATTTGGCACAAGCAAATAAATCTACCAATTGATCGATTTCGTTGAAGAAGGCGAGCAGTTGGTCGCGTATACCTTCCAAATATGGTACCAGATGGCAAAGAAACTAACAAGGCCAATGCAAACTCTGTTATTCTAAAGAAAATTTTAGTACTCTACCACTGAAGTTCTGACAATAAGAGCCCTATCAGCAAGAGTTAATGAGGGTGGAGGTTATCATTCAGAAGGTGCGCGTACTGGCAGTACGGACAACAGTTCTCCAGTGAACATTATCTTCTCCAAACTTATAAATAGGCTCAAGTTTATGCCCAACATTGACTACAATGTGAAATACCATACCTCAGGACCTGATATCACCCGCGACTTAAGAGCTTATTTTGCCTTACCTTTACAATTTGGGCGATTGTTCCTTATGGACTTGCAGTATTGTTAGACAATGAACACTACTATTTTCTGATCAAGATAAGTTTCTTCTGGAGTTTGGGGCAAAGATTGACTTAACCTATTTATAAGAACGATTAGCATTCTGAGCTACTAACTTCCCTTGGTTTTTAAGGATGAGGACGTCAAGTCTCTAAACCAGCGTACTTTCTTGGTTGAAACAGACAGATTAATCTATTCATTCGGTACACCTTAAAAGAGAAAATTGTAAAATAATAAGCTCCTACTGTGAGTGCTGAAGAAGGATACCCCTTGAGTGCAAGTGAATGCATATAAATTTGACCACGGTACCAAAGATGAATGACCTTGTCAATCAGCGTTAAGATTCCTCCTGACACAATATTAGAAGTGTAAAGTTAAGACGGAAATTAAGATCAAAAACTCATTTGTTATCAGGATTTTACAATACCACTTACTCTGGAGAGCTAAACCTTGTTCATGGGAGCATTACTACTCGGTTGATCAAAGTTAAAATGGGATAAGTTGGGCACTGGCTTGCCCAACCAGTTGCAATATATTGATTCCATACATGCAGTTGAAGTTTTGATAAGCTCAGGTTTGAGGACGTAACCCCAAGCAGCAGATGAAGTTAAACGAACTATTGGACGAATTCAACGACATCTTCAGCACTGGACCCAATGACTATGACTGTGAAAAGGGGAGGTCTATAAGACGGAAATCAGTTCAATATTCACCTTCAAGTCCAAACCTTACCGCCATTTGAAGACAGAGGATGCGGCCATCATTCAAGAGCTCAACCAACTAGCCAAAGCTTGTCCAATATGTCCATCCAAGAGCCTATGGGCATCTCCTTTGTTGCTGGTTGAAAGAAGTATGGGACTCAATGGGTTGTCATGGACTAAAACTGTTTAAACAAGATAAACAAGAAGGAATTGTACTTTTTTCCATGCATTAATAATGCTTTGAAACACCTGGGCGGCTCAAAATTATTTTTGGTCATAACCTAGCCAGTGGCTACTATCATTTTGAGCTCAGCCCGAGGACCAGGATAAATGCGCCTTTATTAGCATCCAAGGGTTGTTATAACCCATGAGGATCCCGCAGGGCAATTTCATGGTTAAATGACATCATAGTGGGGACCAACCCTAAGGATAAGGCTGTGCGCCAGGAGGCCCAGAAGGTGAAGCTTCAGGCTCTCACTGACCTCAAGCACACACTAGACCAACACTGGGTACAAGCTAAATATGCCCAAGTTGTTACTAGTGAGGTGCCTAATGCCCTGCCCCTTACGTCATCCCAGGCATTAAAAAGAACAATTTACTCAATTAACTCAGACGGTTTAATTTGGTTAGTCAAGGAATGGGGTTTTGAAACCTGTTCCAATTATGAAATCACATGTTCAGGTCAGACCCAACTTTAATCAATTAATCGAGTGAAGTCAGTTTTGGTGTTTTCTACCAATTTAAAGGTAGTGTTTGCCTATTGGTGAATTGGTGCTTGGGGCCACTTTGGCAGACTCCAAATTTCCCTGACAAAGTTTAATTATGTTTCCTGAAATCAACATTCCTTGTTGGTCGACTTCCCAATAAACATTTTTACGTTTTTCCCATTTTACTTATGTTATTTTGAATGATTATGTGCACGGACCCCATCAAGGAGGTCTCATGCTACATTAATTATATCATTTAAATAAGATTTGGTTTGCCCCTAGTGCACCGTTGGTTTGCCCAGGTTCCCTCCAACCTGGGACGCTTACCCCTTTCTTATTGGTGCACCACGTCGTTTTTGGTGTGGTTATTATCATAATGATCACACTCCTTTCCTTGAATTATTATTGCTCCAGCACCCTCTACTGGGCTCTAGTAACTTTGGTAATAATGGCTAGTTTCCGTGCATTGGCTCTGTGCACCATGCACCACCACGGTGGAAACAGGAGAGTTATAGACACTCTCCTTAAATTAGTTGACCAACCCTCAATTCTATGTTCACGAACTTTTCTGTGTGGTACTTTTCTGAAGTGGAAATAATGGGCGCCAGCTGTGGGTTTTGGCTGTGGTCAGATGCACCGCTGTTTCCTCTTTCTCCCAAAGGTTGGAGCAACATAGCGTTATTATGATTGCCCCCAACTGGAAAGTATCCACCATTTGTGTTTGTAATGGTGGATATGATGCTTCAATGTCCAAAAGACATGATTCCCTGACTTTCCGCCAATTTTCAATTTCCATTTAAATAAACAAGTTTTCCCTTGACAGCGCATTCAGATGGTGCCGGTGGAATTGGCGCAGATGGCCTGGTGGTGTTGGCCTTGGATAAGGTTGGGCTTTCCATTGCAGTTAGGGGAATATGGTCATTTTTGTCTAAAAACGCATTTTATGGCGTTAATCTTATCCAAACCTCTGAGCTGTTTTTTAGCTTTTATGACCTGGATGAGAATCCTATTTTAGTATATCAAATAACCCCTGAGAACCCTCATTTGACCCCTACCATGATCTGGGGCACTCAGGAAGTAGAGAAAGAACTTAATTTAATTATGATAGAGTATATGCAGCTGCAGAAGGCATAGTGGGGTATGTGGCTTCAATATTAAGAGTGGCTAACTATCCCTCCCCCTTCTTTGATTCTGAAACATACCCTGACGGCTTACTTGAGCCAGAGGAAGAAATTTTTTGGTGAGGTGTTGTCATTATCTGCCATAAATAAAGATCATTTCAGTTATTTTCTACTGACTGATACCCTCTCCTCCCCTTTAAAGAAACTCAGCATCACTAGTTTGGTGATACTGGCGCATCTGAAAACTTTATGGACCAGAGCCTAGCCGACTATCTTGGACTGAGTTACTTGCCTGGTGGTATGTTTAAAACGGGCATCCCAAGGTATTCCCACTCTTAGATCATTGGGACAGTGGACTATCAGGTTGGTAAGTACCTCTTGTCTGATCACTTCAATGCGTTCAAAAACCTCCTGTTCCCTATCATATTGTGTGTTGAGTGGTGGCAAAGTTTGACTTAAAAACCAACCTGAAAGAGAATACCCTATCCCTCACTGTCGCAATTGTGATATGACTGGATGATAATTGTGGGACAGCTGGGCAGGATCCGCCGAGCCTAGTATAGTTATGATTATTTGAGTGCCTTGAGATGAGGTGATATTGGGATATAACGGGTCTTTATTGGATGTAATGAGTTTATTGGATAGCCTCTATATAAGGAATTAAGGCGATAAGACGATGTTGATATTTGATGAATATGAAGTAAATCGCCTTCACATAAGCCGACAGAGGATTTTTGAATAACAAGCCAAATTCTAGGAGTTTCGATGGAATAGAATAACCCAAGCAATGAGAGATAGTATCGCCTGAGGCGGACATATATAAGTGAAATGGGCGATTCAGAGAGGGGGGTTGTTGATAGCAAAGAAGAAATGGGACAGCAAAAGTTAGCTGTAAAATAAAAATTAAATAAAAGACTCAGTTGGGGCAATTGCTCCTTTTTAAGTATATTTTCATTTGTGTCTGAAGGACCGATGATCCCCATATCATCCATCCATTGCTCAGTGGGTTCAATCTGTGCAAATACCCAGACAGATCCTAATGATACTGTTCAAAATTATAACTTGGGTGCTCAGCACAGGGGCCCATTGATCAACCACCTAACACTCTGAAACTCCA